>CAUYQU010046248.1:0-14669 GCA_963574635.1 Cheracebus regulus | reverse complement strand
CACAGAAAGAAGGTGGTTCATAGAACAGCCACAACAGATGATAAAAAACTTCAGTTCTCCTTAAAGAAGTTAGGGGTAAACAATATCTCTGGTACTGAAGAGGTGAATAGGTTTACAAACCAAGGAACAGTGATCCACTTTCACAACCCTAAAGTTCAGGCATCTCTGGCAGCGAACACTTTCACCATTACAGGCCATGCTGAGACAAAGCAGCTGACAGAGATGCTACCTAGTGTCTTACACCAGCTCGGTGCAGACAGTCTGACTAGTTTAAGGACACGGGCTGAAGCTCTGTTCAATCTGTGGGTGGAAAAGTACCATGTGCTACTGGAGAGGAGGAGGATGATGAAGTTCCAGACCTTGTGGAGAATTCTGATGAGGCTTCCCAGATGAGGCAAACTGAATTGAGTCAACTTAAGAAGATAAACCTTGAAGAAGTTACTGGAAGCTGCTATTTTATCTTATGATTGCTTTTTAAGAAATTTTTGTTTATGGATCTGATAAAATCTAGAACTCTAATATTTTTAAGCCCAAGCCCTTTGGCCACTGTAGCTCTTTTCAGTTTTTGCTTCTACACAATTCATTGTTTGCAGCTAATTAAGCTGAAGAAGCCTGGGAATCAAGTTTGAAACCAAGGTTAATAAAGTTCTTTGCCTAGTAAAAAAAAAATTCCATATGAATTTAAAAATAGCTTTTTCTAGTTCTGTGAAGAATGTCATTGGTAGTTTGATGGGAATAGCATTGAATCTGCACATTGCTTTAGGCAATGTGGCTATTTTAATGATATTGATTCTTCCTATCCATGAGCATGGAATGATTTTTCATTTGTTTCTGTCATCTCTGATTTTTTGAGCAATAGTTTGTAATTCTTATTGTAGAAAATTTTCACCTCCCTGATTAGCTGTACTCTTAAGTATTTCATTCTTTTTGTGGCAGTTACAAATAGAATTGCATTCCTGATGTGGCTTTCAGCTTGGCTGTTGTTGGTGTATAGGAATGCTGATGATTTTTGTACAATGATTTTGTATGCCAAGATTTTGCTGAAGTTGTTTATTGGCTTAAGGAGCTTTTGGGTTGAGACCATGTGGTTTTCTAGACATAGAGTCACGTCGTCTGCAGAGATAGTTTGACTTTCTTCCTATTTGGATGCTTTTTATCTTTGTCTCTTGCCTGATTGCTCTGGCCAGCACTTCCAATATGATGTTGAATGGGAGTGATGAGAGAGGGCATCTCTGTCTTGTGCTAGTTTGAAAAGAGAATTTTTTACATTTTGCTCTTTCAGTATAATTTTGGCTTTGGGTCTCTCAGAGATGGCTCTTATTGTTTTACGGTATTTTCCTTCAATACCTAGTTTATTAAATTTTTAACATGAAGAGATGTTGAATTTTCTAAAAAGTCTTTTCCTGCATCTGGGACTATTGTTTTTTGTTCTGTTTATGTGATGAATCACATTTATTGATTTATATATATTTAACCAATCTTGCATCTCTGGGATAAAGCCTAGTTGATTATGCTGGATTAGCTTTTTGATGTGCTGCTAAATTCAGTTTGCCGGCATTCTGTTGAGGATTTTTGCATCAGTATTCATCAAGGATACTGACCTGAAGTTTTCTTTTTTTGTTGTGTCTCTCTCTGCAGGTTTTGGTATCAGGATGATGCTGGTCTCACAGGAAAGGATGACATACGGTAGAAATATCATTTGAAATGCACCATGCCTTTTTCCAGTTGTATGACTTTCTACGAGCCTCAACTCCTCATTTATAAAATGGAAATAAAGTTATCCCACAGAATTGGCAGAAGCACACAATGATGGGCACGAATATATTCTAAAAACTATACACCACTAGAAACAATAAAATTTGAAAATGTTTTTTTGAGATTTGCTCTTCCTTGTTTACTTCATTGAACCTGTTTGGGAAAACAAAATCATCGATTTTTATTAAGCTTACACTTAATTTCAAAGGAAAAATTAAACAGATACAACTTTCAAAAAACTTTTTTTTATTAAGCTATGGAAACTCTTTCACCTCATAAATGGAAGAGCAAGATTGAAAACAATGTCAGTATAGCAGGAGAATCCCTTGCATGAATAAAAATAATACTTGAATACACAAAAGATGCAGCTAAGGTGACAAAAATGAAATATTACAAAATAAATGAATTTATTCTTTTTTTTTTTTTTTGAGACAGAGTCTTGCTCTGTTGCCTGAGCTGGAGTGCAGTGGCGCTATCTCAGCTCACTGCAACCTCTGCCTCCCGGGTTCAACCTATTCTCCTGCCTCAACCTCCTGAGTAACTGGGACTATGGGCACATGCCACCATGCCAGGCTAATTTTTGTGTTATTAGTAGACATGGGGTTTCACCATATTGGCCAGGCTAGTCTTGAACTCTTGACTTCATGATCTGCCTGCCTCGGCCTCCCAAAGTGCTGGGATTATAGGCATGAGCTACCGTGCCTGGCCAAAATATTACAAAATAAATGAATTTCTATGGGATGTCACTTTTTGGCTTTGGAGTTGGATAATGGGTAGAGATTAGATGAATTTTGAGGTGCTTCATAGAAAAAAACCTAGACTGAAGAGATAATTGATAGAAATATAGATGTTACCAAAGTATATTTGTGCTGTTATAACAAAATACCTGAGACTGGGTAATTTATAACAAATGGAAATTTATTTCCTCACAATTTGGAGACTGGGATGTTCACAATCAAGGTGCTGGCATTTGGTGAGGACCTTCTTGCTGCATCATCCACAGGTCCATCTTTTTGTTCCTTTCAGGTCCCTAGTCAATTGGATTGTGTCTGCCAACATTGAGCAAATTTTCCCAACTCAGTCCACTGATTCACAAGTCAAACTCCTTCAAAAATACCCTTGTTGACACACTTGGGAACAATGCTTCAGCAGCTACCTAGGCATCTCTAAATCTGGTTGAGTTGACACCTCAAATTAACTATCATAGATGTTAAAGGTAACTCTGGTGAGGGCTTAGAAAGAAATGAACATTTAATTGGACACTGGAAGAAAGATGATTTCTGTTACACAGTGTTCGAGAACTTGGCTGTGTCATTTTCTGCCATTGAGTGGAAAGTAGAACTTGCAGTGATGTATTAGTCTGTTTTCATGCTGCTAATAAAGGAACACCTGATGCTGAGCAATTTACAAGAGAAAGAGGTTTATTGGACTTACAGTTCCACATGGCGGGGAGGCCTCACAATCATGGCAGAAGGTGACAGGCACACAAGTTGGTGGCAAACAAGAGAAGAGAGCTTGTGCAGAGGAATTCCCTTTTTTTTAACCATCAGATCTTGTGAGACTCATTCACTATCACGAGAACAGCACAAGAAAGACCTACCCCCATAATTCAATCACCTCTCACTGGGATCCTCCGACTACACATGGGACTTGTGGGAGTTACAATTCAAGATGTGATCTGAGTAGGGACACAGCCAAACTGTATCATCCTGCCCCAGCCCCTCCCAAATCTCATGTCTTAATATTTCAAAAGCAATCATGCCTTCCCAACAGTCCCCCAAAGTCTTAACTCATTTTAGCATTCACTCAAAAGTCCACAGTCCAATGTCTTATCTGAGACAAGGCAAGTTTCTTCTGCCTATGAGCCTGTAAAATCAAAAGCAAGTTAGTTACATCCTGTATACAACGGGGATACAGGCATTGAGTAAATACAGCCATTCCAAATGGGAGAAATTGGCCCTAAACAAAGGGGTTACAGGCCCCATGCAAGTCCAAAATCTAGCAGGGAAGTCAAATCTTAAAGCTCCAAAATGATCTCCTTTGACTCCACGTCTCACATCCAGGTCACACTGATGCAAGAGGTGGGTTCCCACGGTCTAGGGCATTTCCCAGGGTCTTGGGCAGCCTTTTTCCTGGCTTTTACAGGCTGGTATTGAGTGTCTGTGGCTTTTCCAAGCACATGGTGTAAGCTGTCAATGGATCTACCATTCTGAGGTTTGGATGATCTTGGCCCTCTTCTCATAGCTCCTCTAGGTGGTGCCTCAGTAGGGACTCTGTGTGGGGGCTCCAACCTCACATTTCCCTCTCCATTGCCCTGGCAGAGGTTCTCCATGACAGCCCTGCCCGTGTGGCAAACTTCTGCCTGGGCATCCAGATGTTTCCATACATCTTCTGAAATCTAGGTGGAGGTTCCCAAGCCTCAATTCTTGACTTCTGTGCACTCAAAGGCTCAACACCACATGGAAGCTCCTAAGGTGTAGGGCTTGTACCCTCTGAAGCTATGACCCAAGCTCTACATTGTCCCCTTTCAGCCATAGCTGGAGTGGCTGGGATGCAGGTCACCAAGTCCTTAGGCTGTACACAGCATGGGGACCCTGGGCCTGGCCCACAAAACCACTTTTTCCTCCTGCCTGTTACTGAGTTCCAAAGTTGCTTCCATATTTTCGGGTATATTTTCAGCAACATCCTGCCCTACTGGTACCGACTTACTGTATTAGTCCATTTTCACACTGCTTATAAACATACCTGAGACTGGGCGATTTACAAAAGAAGAGGTTTATTGGACTTATAGTTCCATGTTGCTGGGGAGGCCTCATAATCATGGCAGAAGGCGAAAGACACGTCTCACATGGCAGCAGACAAGAGAAGAGAGCTTGTGCAGGGAAATTCGCCTTTTCCAAACCATCAGATCTTGTGAGACTCATTCACTATAACGAAATAGCACAGGAAAGACCTGCCCCCGTGATTCAGTCACCTCTCACTGGGTACCTCCCATGTCATGTGGGAATTGTGGGAGTTCCAGTTCAAGGTGAGACATTTGGGTGGGGACACAGCCAAACCATATCAAGAGATGAACTTAGGTACTTAGCTGAGTAGATTTTCAAGCACAGTAAGGATGCTACAGCCTGGTTTCTCCTTGGTACTTACAGTGAAATGTGAGAGCAAAGAGATAAACTGAGAGATGAACTGTTAGGCAGAAAGCTATTAGCACTTGATTATTTGAAACATTTTCAGCTTACTCAGGTAGTGGGCTCTGGTAAGAGGGATAAGGTTGTGGCTAGATAACCATTTGCTAAAGAAATTAGGCATGTGACTCATGAATTCCCTCAATCATCTTAACAAAAGCCAGGAATAGAGATGCAGTTATTCAGGAAAATACTGTAGAGGACTCCCTTGTTTGATGGCTTGGACGCCTGTTAATTGCAAGAAAGACTGATATGATTTCTGAGAATTTCATACCAGCAGAAATACTGACAGTGTAGAATAAATGTCCCAAAGATGGGACAAAGTGAAAGACGAATGACTCTGAAGTCTGAGCCACAGATGCAGAGGCTTGGGCTGACTTGACCTCCTTGAGCTAAGAGGGCAGGGTTGCCTCCTTGGCAAGAACACAGAATGAAGCATCGAGCCCCAGGGATTATTCTCAGGCCTTGAAATCTAGTGTATTTTTTTCCTGCTGGGTGTCAGACATGCTTAGGAACTATTCTTCCCTTTTCAAGTGGGAATGGGAATGCTTCTTCTGCTTGTCCCACCACCGCATTTTAGAAGCAGATAACTGATTTTTGGCTTCAAATGTGCACAGATGGAGACAAATGATGCCCCAGGATGTATTCTATCCAAGTTTCACCCACAGCTGATTCAGCTGATAAAATTTGGAGCTTTTTGAGTTGATAATATTTTAGAGTTGATGTTGAAATGGGTTAACTCTTTTGGGGTACTAGGATCAGGTGAATATTTGTCATTTGGGAAGGATGTTAATTTGGGAGCCAGGTAGCCTGCTGTCATGGGTTGAATTGTGTCCCCCACAAAAGATAAGCTAAAGTCAAAACCTCTGATGCCTATAAATGTGACCTTTTTAGGAAATACAATCTTCGCAGATGTAACCAAATTAAGATGAATTCATAGTTCATTAGGGTGGGCTCTGATTAATATGATTGTTGCCCTTATAAGAAGAGGTGAAGACACAGACACCGAGGGTGGAATGCCGTGTGATAGCAGAGGCAGCGATTAGAGTGCTACAGTAAGAAATACAGAGGACTGACGGCTACGACTAGAAGTTAGGAAGAGGCAAAAGAGGCAAAGAAGGATTCCACCCAGAGCCTCAGGGAACGCATGGTCCTGATGACACTCTGCTTTTTGACTTCTAGCCTCATGAACTGTGAGAGAATACATTTGTTGCTTTAAGCCACCATGCCAAGGCATTTGGGATTTTTTTTAACCTGAAGGCAAAAAAGCTCAATTGAAATGATTCAAGCAGATGAGAAATGCAATGAAATCTGTATTTTAGAAAGAGCTTCCCGTCTATAGTGAGGGGAATATAGTATAGTGACTATATAGTATACTTCCCTATATACTTATCTCCCCTCAGAGTAAAAATTCTGAGAAGACAGGGACTATGTTTTTTGTTGTTGTTGTTGTTCCTTCTTATTAATGTATTTTCAGTATTTAGCATATTTGTCCATTGATGTATTTTCAGTATTTAGCATAATAACTCTAAAAATGTATCATTCCTATGGAAAGAGATCTGAATCAATTTTGTATCCTCAATAATCAACATAGAGAAGACTGTTGAGAGAACACATAAACAAGGTTCAGAAACTAAGGAAATTCAACTAGTAAGTAGTAGTTAGTTTTATCTTTACTATACTATGAAAAGAGGAGAATAAGAAAGACTATGCATTAAATATTTTAAGCAACGCCATGCTTCCATGTGGAATTACATTATAAAGTACAGAAGAAAAAATGTCCAGCACCTTATTTCTGACATCACCACCTTTGGAATAACTGATGGACATTTGATACTAGTGACTTAGGTCACAGACAGAGATGGAGAAATAATCATTCCATTCAATTCATTTCAAACTACTCACCACAGGAATTATTAAAAATGAAAAGAACTTCTTTGTTAGAAATATGGTTCATTTTAATGTTGCCAGAATAAAGTATAGACATCAAAACTCTGTGATTCAATTTACTGCTTATTTCTGTACTGTATTATTCATTTTAAAACAGTACTATATAAGGCATTACCTGAAAGGAATTTTTCTTTTCCTTTTTAAAATGATTGATTTTTTTGAAATAGAAATAAGCAGTATTATGAATATGCAGATTCATGATAAAAGGGCTTATTTATAATCCTGCTTTTTCTTTTGATATACATATGTTAGATATCAGCTGATGAATTCTATTAATTATAAAAATAAAACATACTTTTCTCTATTTGCTTTCAAAATAACCTCAAAATTATGTTTAACAGCAGCACATGTTCTATCTGTAAATTTATGCTACTCTTTTAAAAATATATTTAAAACAGAAATCAGCTTTGTGTTTTACAACAAATATAAATAGGGGTAATTTGGATAATGAAACTAAATGAAGAACAGCAGCAGTACTAATAGAATTGATCCTATTTGTGATGGTTCATTAACTTTGTGCAGGATGCAGATCACTGCCCCGGATCAGGAGTTGATAATTGTACAATGTGGAGCTATTTGCAAAAGATGACTGCAATGCAAAATTAACAGAAGGTCTGTTCATTCATTAGGAAGTCATTATTCCTTTCGTATGTATAGCCATATTAAATCATGTACTCAGAAAGGCTGTAAGGAAGACAAAGAAAAAGATAAGAAATAACTTGGGTACAATTAATATTAGTAGTATGTCTCAAGTTCATAGTAAGCACTGTAAATGTATTTGATTACTTAATCTTCACTCTAATCCCATTCTTACAGTTATCATTCTCATTTTGCAGATGAAGAAACTGAGGCTTGAGAACTTGCTCAAAGGCACATGCCAACGAGTGGTGAGCTTACATTCCAACCTAGACAGTATGATTCCAGAGCCTCTGTCTTTTACTGTTCATACAGTGACAAATTGCTTCCCTAGCTCAGCCTTCTCTCCAGCTTCATCTAGTCTAGAATGATAGCGAGCAAATAGGAATCCCAGTGTTTCTCAGTCTGAGATGCAAGGTGAAGAGGGAAGACATAATGATCCCCTGGGGATGATTATCAGATTCTAGGAGGGAGACAGGGAGGGAGAGGGGGAGAATATGGTTTGAAAAGGTATGTTCATTATATCTATTGCTTTTATAATATTAATGGCAGAATTATAGCTAGACAAAATCTCAGCCCATGGGATAAACTGAAGAAATAATGTAGGGAGCGTAGTTAGAAAATGTTGAAAACACTGGCACTCTCTGACCTCTAGTCTGTCATTAAGCCATAGGATCCTGGGAAAATCATACAATGTAGCACAGGAATACTTCCTGGGGCTGGACTAGATTATCTCAAAGGCCTTGCTTTTAAACATTGGGCTGTGAAGCACTATTAGTGACTATTTCTGTGCTCTGGAAAAAAAACAGAGAAAAGTAAGGGGTAGTAACTTTCTCATAAGACAAACTATCTTTAGTTCAAAGAACTGTCCTTTATTATGAAATTAGGTTCTTACTACTTTCTTGTTATGAACGTTTCTATTGTGAAGTGATGATGGGGAAAGTACATGGTGGAAGGTCTCTTTTTGTTTTTTGAAAGTCATTACCTAACCAATTAAGAAGTTTGTTACTTTATCACATTCTGGAAAGTTTTTGAAATGTTACAGGGTTATAAAATCTTATACAGGGAACCACTAATTTAATATAGTTTCCAACTCAAAATTTTCAGAGTCTTATACATTTCTACAGCACTTTACAGTTTATTAAGCATTTTCACATGTATTATCTCACTTGGTACACTATAGTCTGGGAGACAATCCATATTCCACAGATTGAAAAGTAGAGCTTAGGGAGGGTGAGTAACTTGACAAAGATTACACAGTTTGTTAAAGAAGACCTAGATTCCAACTAATGACTTATTTTTACTTACTTATTTTTATTTTGAGATGGAGTATTGAGATGGAGTATTGCACTCCAGGCTGGAGTGCAGTGGTGCGATCTCAGATCACTGCAACCTCTGCCTCCGCGGTTCAAGCCATTCTCCCACCTCAGCCTCCCAAGTAACTGTGAATACAGGCACCAGCCAGCATGCCTGGCTAATTTTGTATTTTTAGTAGAGACAGGGTTTCGCCATGTTGGCCAGGCAGGTTTTGAACTCCTGATCTCAGGTAATCCACCCGCCTCAGCCTATCAAAGTGCCGAGATTACAGGTGTGAGCCACTGTGCCTGGCCCCAGTTCATGTCTTTTGCTTTAAATTCTGTCTGCTTTCCAATCTGTAAGTGAATCTGGCTGTGACAGAATGATAAGGAAAGTGTTTTCTATAAATATAATTAATAAATCTGAATTTCTGAAAGACAAGGCCTAAGAGTTGAGTCTTTTAAGAGCTCTCCAGGTGATTCTGATAGGCAGCCAAATGTGGGGACAACTACCAAATGATTGGAGCTTCCATCCACCTGGCCTCACCAGAAGGAATAGGAATTCTGAAGTCAGACAGAACTGGGTATCTTTGGGCAAGATATAAAATCTATCTGAGCCTCCAGTTTCTTCATCTGTGAAATAAGGATAATATGTCTAATATGTAGAATTGTAAATATCTGAAAAAAAAAATAAAGTACCTAGATATGGTAGTCACTCAAAAATGGAAACTATTATCATTGCTATTACTGCCTTGTATGATGCTCTACTATTACTGAGTAAGAATTAGATATATATTATAAATAGCAATGATTCTAGAATTTTCCTGAAGCAAATTTACAATACATACAGGTCACCCAAATTATTTGTGATCTCAGGACAGTCTCCAGGTCTCTGTTTCCTGCTCTGTGAAACAGCAGTATCTGTGAACTGCTAAGCTACCTTCTGGCTCTGGAAAGTCCAGGACTCAATGATTCTATTTAAGAGTTAAAGACTCAAACAGTCATGAGAATGTGGCTCTTTGTAGAGTATTAAACAGGTATACTTGAAATAAAGATTAGTGCATATGAATGACAAATCTCTATAGCTATGCTGTCATTTTCTATCAAGTCAAGACTATGTCCAAATCCAAACATTTGTTTACTTGTTTACTTATGATTTATATCTGCCTATGCTCAAAAATATTTGAAGCAGCTCACCAAAACAAATTATAATAAAACAAAAATAAAACAAGAGAAAAAGCTAAGAATCCCTAACAAATAGGTTAGACAAGGAAGAAAAGGGAAAAATCTGACAGGGGAAATGATTTCTTTAGGAAACTAAGAGAAGCCATTTATGAAAACTGCACATTTGCAGGTGGACCATATGAGGTCAGGATTTTGAAACCAGTCTGGCCAACATGGTGAAACTCCATCTCTCCTAAAAATACAAAAATTAGTTAGGTGTGGTGGTATGTGCCCGTAATCTCAGCTACTCTGGAGGCTGAGACAGGAGAATTGCTTCAGCCTGGTAGGCAGAGGTTGCAGTGAGCTGAGATCACGCCACTGCACACCAGCCTGGGTGGGACTCCATTTCAAGTAATAACAATAATAATAATAATAATAAAATAAAAGTTAGCTTTAAGTTTACTGACCATGTTTTAAAAAATATAAAAATAAGGATTTTTCTTATTGTTTATTGCTAAAGACTGAAAATATTTATCATCAATATACAGGTGCAATTTAAATGAAGGATTTTTGTCTAAGTAGAATGGAATTTATATATTTAAACTCTTTTGAGGTGGCAGTGTCTTTCAACTTTTCTTTTGGTATCTTCACTCTTGTTCTTTTGAAAGAGTACATACTGCATGTAAGTATTCCATCTCTACTCCTCTATCATCTTGTTTTTCTCTGTTTCTCTACTCTTATAAAATTTAAGTAGGTTTTAATCATGAAGACACAGGCTGTGATGGTAGTGGTAGAAAAGTATCCAACATGGAAGTTCTGCAAAAGGCAAATGTGCGGAGATGGTTGCCAGCGACAGGGAGGAAATGACTCCAAAAGAGCATTAGAAAATTTGGTGGGTGGGGAGGGGTTCAGGGAATGTAAAAAATAGTCCGAATCAGAGCTGTCAAAGTCGCCCAGACTCACAGAAGTGTACACTAAAGGATGAATTTTACTTTGTGTAAATTACATACACCTTCATAAACTTGACTCAAAAAAAGAGAATCCAACATGACATCCCTTACAAATCCATATTAAGTTTCAGGTTTTGATCCCCTGATCATGTTTGAGTTTTTGCTTTCTACTATCTGCCCTAGTTATAATCAAAATGAAAACTCCTTCCTGGTTTCAGACTAGGTTTACTTTCTATTCCGGCTATCATTGCCCTGGCCCAAGACCATGCCTTGCGTCACTTGCCACTCTAAAAGCCTCCAACGAAGTTGGTGTCTCCCTCCAGAGCCTTCCACTCCAAGTTTCTTGCAACAATAGCTATAATAATCTTTCTAAAGCAGAGCTCTGATTATGTTTTTTCACCATTAAACTCTTTCTTGGTCATCCACAGTTTACCATAGTCCTGCCTGACATTCAAGCCTCCATGATTCTCTTCCAAACTACCTCCCTCTTCTTATTGCATACCTGGAGCTTATCTGGCTCTCCCGCCAAACTAAATTACCTGTTAGTGCTTAAATGCAACCTGTTTTTCCATCACCTTCACTATACAATTGCCTATAACAAGACAAACAAATGAAGAAAATAATTAAAATAACCAGTCATTATTTCTATGTATAAGTCACAATGCTTTTCAAATACGGTATAATTTACATTTGCTCCCAAATCTGTTGTACTTATAAGAATCTATTAAAGCATATTTATACTTGTAATTCAAAGTCCAGTACTATCACCCCATATTTATTATACATGACATTTATTCTTTAGCAACTGAGATAGGATTCACTTTCAGTTGCGAAGGTACATGAAGCCAGCTGGCAGGATTAGTTTAGGAAAAAATATGCCACACTGAACTCCCATGCAACAGAAACAAATGAAACCTAATTTGCTGAGCTGTCTTGTTTATTTTGGTTCATTCGGCAGGGTAATATAGTAGCAATAACATTGGACTCAATCTCAGGAGATCTGAAACTTAGTCCCATTTCTGGCATGATCAAACATACATGAAGATCACGCATATTTTCTGGTCCTCAGTTTTTCACTTCCAAAATGGCAATCTTCCTTGCTTTACTCAAACAGTATACATACAGAAGGAGTTATTATTCTTTTGTTTGCCATTCCCTACAACACAGCCTCCCCTGTCTAAATCTATTTGCTTTACAATTCTCTACTATTCCTAAAGCTTTTTCAGATTTTATAATTTCATTTCGATACCACTAAGAGTCCTAAAGGAGGAAGTAAATAACAAATATCAGCAATGATTTTTCAGATATATTGCTTTTTAGAATGCTGATTGAGTAACTCTAAGGCCCTTTCTAGTTTTAAAATAGTAAAATTCCATATTAAAATTTACACCTGAAATTCATATATCTTTTGTATATAAGGAAACCTTCAGATACACGTTTCGTTTTCTGTGTTCTCCTGAGACCAGTTTCTCTGCCTCATGATTTTAAGCCTTATGACACGTGAGTCTGTCTGTTTCCCTCTTGTATACATAAAACCTTGCCTGACATCTCACATGTCTTTAAGTAATTTACACTACAGTTTTTCCTTTACACCCAAATATAGATGTAAGTTTTAAACAAACATGTGAATTTGAAATAACAAATTACTAAAACGTATTTTATATTTCTCTTATATTGCTAGCCATGATATTACAGATTCTGAAGAGAGAAAATTCCATTGAATATCATATTGGGAAAGGCAAGTATTATCAAAATTTTGTGTCTGCTTCATGAAATATAAAATATATAGTCAAAGACAGCACACACAAAAATAATAGCAACTGCTTGCTCCAAAAACTAGACTGGTCATCCTAATCCAAAAAGTGGACCTGAAAATAAAGATGGCAAAGGTATGACAAACATATAAAGTCTTCTTCACCTTATTAAATCCCTATTTAAAGTAGACATTGATGAATGGATGGATAACAGAAATCAAATCTCTTTGTAATCCTGTTTTAAAGATTTAACTGGCTGAAGTCCAACCTAGCTGGCTCTTTCATGACTTTCTCTACAGTTTGTCTGAATTTTCAATATAATGGAAATTACAGTAAAGTAGCAACAAGTTCTCCTACAGTTTACTTGGGGATTTTAAAATTGGTCTTACCTGATTTACTCTGTTATTCTAAGTAAATGAAAATCAAGTCCTCCAAATACACACACACAAACTCACACACTCTTCAGGAATAGCCAATCTAGGGGATAATTTCAAAGTCTAGTACATAACTGATAAACACTAATCAAAAATGTTTATATTTTATATTCAAGTGACACTCAAGGAAAGAAAAGTAACTCGAGTCCACTTTTCCTTCACACAATACAACCCTTGTACTTTTCACTGAAATCACACCTTAATTTTCAAATATTTCACGATTTATAAACTCTAAAAAGTGTAAATATGAGTGACTCAGAGAATGAGACTATGTAAACCACTTAAACAAAGACACTAAATCCACTTGGGCAAGTTGAATGAAAACAAATCAGCACTTACTTGGCATAAACCACTGATGCACATATCCAAAGATTCTGTATAGCAACGAGTACCGTCTAAGACCTTAGGTGCTAGTTCAACAACCAGGGCTGTTCCTTTGGCTTGGCACTTGAGTGAACATGGGTTGTCAGGATCATTAGACACGGGAAGCCATTCATAAAACTGGCCGTGGTGCTTGACATCATTATGAGCTGAGCATTGCTGAGCTCGGAAATCACCTGCTTCTGGTGGGCAGTCCTGGAGAAAAAAGAGAGAAAGGACATACACAGGTTAAGAGGATACCCCCCCAAATAGGAAACTGGAGCAGCCATATGCTCCACTTAGGTCTCAGAAAGCAAAACAAATCTCCTGGTCATGACAGATGGAACTTTTAATATCATCTTAGAAGTTATATAATTATTTGGCTCTCAATATGTAGAAATCTGAGAAAGCAACCACCTCAAAATACATTTTCTGATTGAGTTTAAATGTGAAAGTAATTGG
The DNA here is from genome assembly GCA_963574635.1 of Cheracebus regulus. Classification (NCBI taxonomy): domain Eukaryota; kingdom Metazoa; phylum Chordata; class Mammalia; order Primates; family Pitheciidae; genus Cheracebus; species Cheracebus regulus. Next base: position 724 of record CAUYQU010046248.1, on the reverse strand, counting down.
TTTGAAAGTGATTGGCTTGAAATAGTTGGGACATATATTTTCTAAAAGCTGTCTATTGGTTCATAAATTCTTCCACGTTGTACTATCATTTTGACTTCCTCATAAGTAGAAGCTAGTAAGCTCAGAGGGTTAGTTGAAATTATTTCTGTCTCTTTCAGTTCTGATATTGAGAGCTATGACAATTCTTTGTTTGAATAACTAGCAGTAAAAAGTTATAACATTTTCATTCAAAAAGTTTTTGAGGAGTTGAAATTTTTTTGTCTAGGACTTAGGTCACATAGTATCTAGAATTAAACGTAGGGAACAAAAAATATAAAACCAGGAAAGAGATCCAAGATGGCCGCGTAGCAGCAGCTCAGGATTGTAGCTCCCAGTGAAAGCGCAGAAAGGGAGTGGATGCCGCAATTGCAGATGAATTTTTGATGCCCACAGACTGGGAGATTCCCGGAGAAGGAGCCACACGGGTCGCCAGTGCAATTCTTTTGGCCGTCGCGGCGCTTCTCGGTGCGGCATGTACGGGACCGGTTGCCCTTTTAGTCGGGCTCGGCCGGTCCCATCCCCACAAGGAGAACAGCAATTGGAAGCGCCGAGGACGGAGAAAGCACAGCTGAACCCGGGAAGGCCCAGCTCTGTGGGGAAGCGGCGCCCCCCAAAGGAAAACTAAGAAACAGAAAAAACTTCATCACCAACAAGCCGGACGTCCACTCAGAGACCCAATCTGAAA
>CAUYQU010046246.1:0-44375 GCA_963574635.1 Cheracebus regulus | reverse complement strand
TCTTCCACAATGGTTGAATTAATTTACACTCCCACCAACAGTGTAAAAGTGTTCCTATTTCTCCACATCCTCTCCAGCATCTGTTGTCTCCAGATTTTTTAATGATCGCCATTCTAACTGGCGTGAGATGGTAATCTCAATGTGGTTTTGATTTGCATTTCTCTAATGACCAGTGATGATGAGCATTTTTTCATATGTTCGTTGGCCTTATAGATGTCTTCTTTTGTAAAGTGTCTGTTCATATCCTTCACCCACTTTTGAATGGGTTTTTTTGTTTTTTTCTTATAAATCTGTTTTAGTTCTTTGTAGATTCTGGATATTAGCCCTTTGTCAGATGGGCAGATTGCAAAAATGTTTTCCCATTCTGTTAGTTGCTGGTTCACTCTAATGATTGTTTCCTTTGCTGTACAGAAGCTCTGGAGTTCAACTAGATCTCATTTGTCTGTTTTGGCTTTTGTTGCCAATGCTTTTGATGTTTTAGCCATGAAGTCCTTGCCTACACCTATGTCCTGAATGGTTTTGCCTAGTTTTTCTTCTAGGGTTTTTATGGTGTTAGGGCTTATGTTTATGTCTTTAATCTATCTGGAGTTAATTTTAGTGTAAGGTGTCAGGAAGGGGTCCAGTTTCTGCTTTCAGCACGTTGCTAGCCAGTTTTCCCAACACCATTTATTAAACAGGGACTCCTTTCCCCATGGCTTATTTTTCTCAGGTTTGTCAAAAATCAGATGATTGCAGATGTGAGGTGTTGCTTCTGAGGTCTTTGTTCAGTTCCATTGGTCTATGGAGCAAAGTTTCCTCCAAAGTTAGGTTTCTACCCTCACCCATAAGCTTAGAGATGGAGACATTGTCTTCCTTGGTTGCATTTCAAAAGCATGGCTTCCAGGTCCTTGCTAAAGAATCCTGGAGTATAGAGCTTGCAAGATGAATTTTTAAACATTTACATCTCAAAGTCATAGTAAAATAATTTACAAAGTTTTATATAGTAAATGCTCTAGGAAAAGGATGGTTCAGGGTCTACAGACAGGAAGAGGCCTGTCTGGAATTTAGTCAAGCTGAGGAAAACATTGAGGTGAGCAGTCTTTTCCAGACATTTGAATTTTGACTTTTGTTTTACAATATATTTTTATTTTCCCCTTGGAAATCTTTCCTATAGGTATTCTCATCTATTCATATCATTTCATCATACATTTTCTAATGGCCCCCAAATCTTAATTTCCAACCAAGCCCCATCTTCTGCACTTTAGACATATCTGTTCAATTACTTAAATCCTGTCTTCACTTCAGCACTTCACAGGCCCTTCAACATGCAAAAATTCGAATCCTAATTTTAGCATTTGCCCTCATATCTGCTAACTCAAATTAAAATACTTTTTCTTCACTTCCAAATATGATTCACTACTAAGTACTGTTGATTTTCTATCTTTATATCTCTCAAAAATAGTTTGTATTTCCAGAAAAAAAATAGTTTGCTTTTCAACTTGCCATTCTTTATATACTAGGCCAACAAATCCACTGTGACAGTGACTCTGGCTTGCGACCTTTACCACCACCAGGTCTTCGTATACTAACCCCTTCTTTTTCCCTCCACTTCCATTTCTTTGCTGCACACAGTGGAATACAGTCATGTGACATACAACAATGCTTTGATCAATGATAGACTTCATAGTTGAGAGTGCTCCCATAAGATTATAATGAAGCTGAAAAATTTCTACAGCCTAGTGATGTTATAGCCATCAAAATGTCATAGGGCAGTACCTTTCTCAGGTGTTTGTGTTGATGCTTGTGTAAACAAACCTACTGTGCTGCCAGTTGTATAGAGGTGTAGCACACACAACTATGTATACTGTATAATAATTGATAATCATTAATTACTCTGTTACCGATTTATGTATTTGTGATGCTATACTTTTTATGACTGTTTCAGAGTGAATTTCTTCTACTTATATATGTTTTATTTATAAAAAGTTTACTGTAAAACAACCTCAGGGAAGTTCTTCAGGAGGTATTTCAGAAGAAGGCATTGTTATAATAGAAGATCTTTCATGAGTGTTTGTGCCCTAAGATCTTCTAGTGGGATAAAATGTGGAGATGGAAGATAGTAATATCAGTAATCCTGACCCCATATAGTCCTAAGCTAATGTGTGCATTTATGTATAATTTTTTATAAGGAACTTTAAAAAGTAAAATAATAATAATAAATTTTCAAAATAGAAAAAAGCTTATAAAGAAACTATTTTTGTATAGCTATACTATGTGTATCTGTTTTAAGCTAATTATCACAAAAAAGGTCAAAAAGTTAAAAATTTTAAATTAAAATGTTACAGTAAGCTATGGTTACTTTTTATTGAAGAAAGAAGATTCTAAAAATAAATTTAGTATTGCCTATGTGTACAGTGTTTATAAAGTCTACAGTCATGCACAGTGACGTCCTTGATGTTCACATTCACTCACGACCAACTCACTGACTCACCCAAAGCAACTGTTAATTCTTGCAAACTCCATTCGTGGTAAATGCACTAAATGTGTGTACCATTTTTCAATCTTCTATACTTATTTTTACTGTACTTTTTCTATGTTTAGACAGACTTAGACATACAAATACTTGCCATTGTTTTACAATTGCCTACAGTATCAATATAGTCACATGCTATACAGGTATTTAGCCTAGAAGCAATAGGCTATACCATGTAGCTTTGGTATATAGTAGGCTACACTGTCTAGATTTGTGTGAGTTCACTCTATGATGTTCATGTGATAAAATAATTAAAGAGCTTCTGCACAGTGAAAGAAACCATCATCCGAGTGAACAGGCAACCTACAGAACAGGAGAAAATTTTTACAATCTACCCATCTGACAAAGGTCTAATCTCCAGAATCTGCAAGGAACTTACACAAATTTACAAGAAAAAACAAACAACCCCATCAAAATGTGAGTGAAAGATATGACCAGACACTTCTCAAAAGAAGACAATTATGCTGCAAACCAACATAAGAAAAAAAAAAGCTCATCATCACTGGCCATTAGAGAAGTGCAAATTAAAACAACAATGAGATACCATCTCACTCCAGGTAGAATGGCAATTATTAAAATAAATCAGGAAACAACAGATGCTAGTGAACCACTGGAGAAATGGAAATGCTTTTATACTGTTGGTGAGACTGTAAATTATTTCAACCATTTAGGAAGACAATGTGACACTTCCCCAAGGATCTAGAACCAGAAATACCATTTGACCCAGCAATGCCATTACTGGGTGTATACCCAAATGTTTATAAACTATTCTACTATAAAGATACATGCACATGTATGTTTATTGCAGTGCTATTTACAATAGGAAAAGACTTAGAACCAACTCAAATGCCCATCCATGATAGACTGGATATAGAAAATGTGGCACATATACACCATGGAATGCTATGCTGCCACAAAAAAGAATGAGTTTATGTGTTCTGCAGGATCATGGATGAAGCTGGACGCCATCATTCTCAGCAAACGTACAGAGGAACAGAAAATCAAACATTGCATGTTCTCACTTGTAAGTTAGAGTTTAACACTGAGGAAACAAGGACACTGGTAGGGGAACATCACATACTGGGACCTGTTGGGAGCTAGGGGAGGGATAGCAGCAGGACAAATATCTAATGTATGTGGGGCTTAAAACCTCAATGATGACTTGATAAGTCCAGCAAACCACCATGGCACATGTATACCTATGTAACAAACTTGCATGTTCTGTGCATGTATTCCAGAACTTAAAGTAAAATTTCAAAAGATAAAGATAAAAAAGAGAAAGAAATGGCCTAAGGACACATTTCTCAGAATGTATCTCCATTGTTAAGCATACATGCCTGTATTTTTAAAAACACACAAGTTGTTACTCAAGTTTTCTGCTTAAAACTCCTCAATCATGATTTTTGAGGTAAAGTTCAGAATGTTTCAAAAGATTATATGTCCTATACAACAGAGGTTGATTCTACATAGTCAGATTACCATTCACTGTCCACGTTTCAGTTATAGTCTTGTTTCTTCTTGTTCCTTTTAAATATAATGCTTTCTTGCTTAATGGTTTGCATTATATTATTTCCTCTCTCCGCTACAAATCTTTTGGCTGACTCCTATACTTCCTTCCAAAGCTAGGCTAATACTACTTTTTCCAAAAATATTTTCCATCCACCAAACTAGATTTGTTTTCCCTGGTACATGCTTTCATCCCACTCTGTGCTTCCTTCTTTTAGTAGACATCATGTGTCATCAAATTCTGTTCCCAGACCAAGAATCTTCATGAGAGTACAGCCAGAGTCAAGCTTGCATACTGCTAATTCTGAAACCTAGAACAGTGGCTGGTATAAAGTCAGTGTTTGCCAAATATAGATTGTATTAAATAAACCACATATTAAAGTAGCAACTCCTAATATAAATGCCCATTGTACATAAGCATATATAACTTAACTACACCAATAACACATTCTTCAAAATGACTGCAGAAGATTACAGGCAAACTAAGCCCAAACATGGCTTTAGAAAGTTAAACTGAAGTAGCATGTAAACAGCATATTTTGCTAAAGCAAGAATTATCCTGAGAGAGTAATGCATATGAAATTTAATATATTGAGCTCATGAAAATGTCACAACAATCACATCACCTGCTATCAGTTGTCCTGGTCATTCATATCATAATATAGTTCACATAATACATCACATCTCGAAGGTTAAGGGCAAGATGCCTGAGGATGGTGCCAAATTTACAAGAGTATGAATAAATATTCATGAGCCTACAGCATTTCAAGATGCCCTTTGACAAACTTTCCAGGAGAATTAAGAGTTTGTCAAGATTCTAAAGATAATATGATTGATGTTTCCAGTAGCTTGTTATAAATATGCAGTGTGATTTTGTTAGGAGAAGCTTCTTATCACTAGAAGTTTTTGAAAATCTTCAGGAGCAATTTTTTTGCTATGAATAATAATTTGTCACTAAAGATCCCATGAGATCACGTTAACATAGGGCGTTATCACCAACTACTGAGGATATGATCTGAGAGACTGAAACTTAAAAAGGGGATCAAGAATTATTCAAACAATCTATTGTAAAAATTCACATAAAGTTTAAAAAATTAAAAAAGACAGATCATTTATTTACACATTGTGCTCTGAAAACAATGATACACATCAGGTTAATTATGTTACTAGGAATTATGTCAAAACCTACTAATGAAATCACACTAAAGATGCATGGTGAAAAAAGCCCTTGAACAAACTTTCAACTCTCTTTATTTAATTAAATCCTTATTATTCTGGATTAAAAAGAGGAGATAGAGGGATATCTTTAAAAATGGAAGAATGGTGGATAATTACCCAACAGTAATTGAACGTAATAAGGTTCAGTAAAGATGATAAAATGTGAAAAGTGTTCACATATGCTCCTAGTAATAGTAACATTTTATTTAAACTTCTTGGGAAGTATTTCAGAGTATTCAATGAAAACCTTGCAATGTTAAAAGCCTTTCAATTTTTTATTTCACTTATATTAATGTAACCTGATGAAACAATTGGATTTACAGAAAATGCTAATACAGCATTATTATAGCAACCAATAATAGAATTACCTCATATCCAATGATAGGATTATATAAATTATTAGTATATTGATATTTCTGAATCTTTATGCATTATCAAGTTTACTTATAGAGATCACATAATTAGAATACTTACAATTTGTAATAATGTAGGCTTGCTTAGACAAGAGAGCAAAAACAGACTTCCAAATTATATGTAAAATTTTATAAATTCTATATATATACATCATGATATCAATGATTCAAAAATATGTATGGAAAAATGAAATAAGCACTAAGCTTATAAGTTATTGTAGACTATTAGCATGCCACTTATATAATCAGAAAATATTGACTGTATTTAAAGATGCGTTATTCTTTAGAGCAGTTTTAGATTCTCAGCAAAATCAGGTGGAAACTACAGGAAGTTCCCATATGATCCCTGAGCTCACATATGCACAGCCTAGGCTGCCCACTACCAACATTGCGCTTCAGAGTGGTACATTTGTTGCAACTGATGAACCAGCACTGATACATCATTGTCACTGAATATCCATGATTTACACTGGAGTTCACTTTTGGTGTTGTATATTCCCAATGGGCTTTGACAAATTTATAATGGTGTGTATTCATATTACAGTATCATACATAATAGCTTCAATTGCCTAAAAATCCTTTGTACTCCACTGATTCATTCCCCTCTCTCCTAAGTCCTGGCAATCACTAATTTTTTTACTACCACCACAGTTTGCCTTTTCCAGAATGATGCATAATTGGAATTATATGAACCTTTTCAGATTGGCTTCTTTCACTTAGTAATACGCATGAAATATTTCTTCATGTCACTTCATTGCTGGATAGCTCATTTCTTTTTAACACTAAATCATATTCCATTTTACTCATGTGCCATAAGTTTTATACCATCAAGCTTATTGATTATTGCCTTCAGAATTATAAAGTAGAATGTACATTAGTTATTCCCATAGAAAATACAATGGAAATTTAAGCTAATGCCAAGGATATCTATAGAGTTATTATATACTTTATTATTGCATTCTTTTCCTAAAAAAAGAATTTTTCAGGGAACATACACATTTTATACAAAATATGTTGTTCTGAGATGTGCCAAAGTCAAAATAAAAAGACAAGCTATCTGATATGGTTTGGCTCTGTGTCCCCAACCAAATCTCACATCGAATTGTGATCCCCAGTGTTGGAGGAGAGGCCTGGTTTCTAATGGCTTAGCACCATCCACCTAGTCTTGTCTCATGATAGAGTTCTCATAAAATCTGGTTGTTTAAAAGTGTGTGGCACTTCTGCCTTTGCTCTCTCTTCTTCCTGCTTCAGCCATTTAGGATGTGCTGGCTTCCCCTTCACCTTCTGCCATGACTGTAAGTTTCCTGAGGCCTCCACAGCCATGCTTCCTATACAGCCCATGGAACAGTGAACCAATTAAATTTTTTTTTTCTTTATAAATTACCCAGTCTCAGGTAGTTCTTTACGGCAATTCAAGAAGTAATACACTATGTTGTACATTACAGAGTGTTAAACATATGTTACAATTTCTAATTCTTTTTAATGAAAGCACTTTCTGTTTCTGAGCCCTAAAAATAGGAGAACAGACAAAAGCATTCTCACAGATGACTGGGAGCTTTGAGGCACGAATCATAGAGCCTTGTCAGCTGTCTCTATCCATAGGATCTAAGAAATCTGATCCAGATATTTTGCCCTCTAGGGTCTCCTACCTCTTTGCCAACCCCGGGGTGATTGAATTCTACCAAAATATTTGAAAATACACATCTGGCTACAGTGGGTTTCTAAAAAATAAACTTTTTTTTGTTGTCGTTTTTTCCTAATGACTGCAGACTATATAGCATTGGAAGGCAGGGCCTTACTTTCTACAACATACCTATTCCCATCCACAGGGAGTGTGACCACATTTGTAAGAATCCTGACCTGACAGGCAAAGCTCCAGGGCCTCCAGTTCTAACCAGTTGAGATCTCTGTGGGGTATTTCAGATTCCTGTGATGGAAGGAGACTGGGAAGGAGGTTAGAGACAGGGTATGCTTGGTTACAAAGTTCTAGAATTACTACCAGCATTTATCTCTTGTAAGCCTTCCTTCAAGCTCCATTAACACAAAATCTGCTAAGTTGACCCTTACAAAATCCGAAGTGCCCAGGTGGGTTGATTTCTACAACGTCTCTACATTTCTTCAACAATAAGCCTTTAATCTAAAAATAGGAAAGGAAATACAAGTATTTGGGTAAGCTCTGTTCAGTCCTTTGATCTGAAACAGCAGTCTTCTGCTGAGATAAATGTGGCAGTAGTCAAGATGGTAAAGCTAAGCTAATAGACTTTGTGCTGTTTTAACAGCCTTGTGCATCTGCTTGAATCAGAAGTTTCATTGAAAACAATGTATATACAAACATACAAGCATACACACATATATATTTGAATGACAGTTGTAGTAACCTTGGACAATCGGGAATTTTAAAATGTGCATTGTGGAACTGTAAAGAAACTGAGCTCCCCTCACTTACTAAGTGATATCTCCACAGCCTTAGCAACAACTCTTAACAGAATTCACTCCCCACCAGCAGGCACTTTCATCACACAGTAACTCAAATGAATCTAAACAGGCACTTAGGGAAGAGAGAATTCAGTCATACAAAAGGCAGTTTAGGAAGGCATTATCTTAAACTTTACTATATAGGGGTTTCAAAGCCAGTATTGCAAATTCAAACTTGTCTGATAATATTTGGAGGTTGATCAAAGCAATAACCAAGAGTAACTTTGCAAGATTATTTAAGGGGATAATGAGAAGAAAGGATCAAAAGTATTTGGGTTGTTGGCTGCACACTATATGGACTACTATCCATGAGCCCTTTCAACTCTGTATGTGAAATGTCTAGAGAATAAAGTCATCAAAAAAAAAAAAAAAAGAGGGGCTCAAGAAACTTAAAATTTTCACTGAAACAATGATTAGAGCAGAAGGATAGATAGATAACCACTCAGATCATCCTTTGGCCGTATCTCTTCTGTGCCAGCTTTCTAGAGATAACGAACTATGAGATAAGAGCTTATGTCACAAAGCACTGTAGGCATCATGGAAGTTCACTCATACAGGTGTGTGGCAGAGAAACACAATATAATACAGAAAGGATGGAGATGAATTCCCTAAACACCAGTGGGTGATACCACAGCAAGGTCACACCAGCCACACATGGTTGGTAGGTAGAGAGACTTCCCGGGGAGGACTTTCCCTCATCCCTCTCCACTTAGCCAAAACCCAACAGGTAAAAATGGCAAGAGCTAAACTGAGATTTGCTGCTTCGTTAAGAATTCCTTTCCTGGGCCTGGTACAGTGGCTCACATCTGGAATCCCAGCACTTTGGGAGCCCAGGGTAGACAAATCACCCAAGGTCATGAGTTCAAAATCAGCCTGGCCAACATGCTAAAAACCCATCTCTACTAAAAATACAAAAATTAACCAGGCATAGTGGTGCACTCCTGTAATCTCAGATACTCAGGAGGCTGAGGCAGGAGAATTGCTTCAACCCAGCAGGCAGAGGTTGCAGTGAGCCGAGATTGCACCACTGCACTTCAGCCTGGGTGACAAAGTGAGACTCTGTCTCAAAAAATAGCATATAATAAAATAAAATAAAATAAAAAGAATAATTATTTTCCCTAATTCTATCTTTAAAATTCCATCTTTGACACACATGTTAGTTATACTTGTAAGAAAATTAATTTTTTTTTAAATTTAATCTTCAGCTACATTTCTGTATATGCTAATAGACAGGTATCACTTTTCAGTTTGAGGTAAGGTAAATCCTCTTTTCTCATCTTAAAGTAGCTCTCTAACTAGAAAATGCAAAATGTTCAGAAAAGAAACAGAAAAAATTAAGAAAAACATGGGTAGTCAATGGAAATGTTATCAATATGCCAATATTTGCTGAGAGAGTACTTTGAGCCAAATGTGGTAAACAACAAAAAATAACAGCACTCCTTCCTCATGGGTCCTAAAATCTTATTGAGAAAAATCCGTCTAACAGCACATGAAACAATTAGAAAACAATTAAGTATGTAAGTATTTTATACTGAACAAATAATAAGCACATTGGGAGAAGAGGGAGAGAAAATAACCTGTATAATTTCTCTGCTGCCGGCAATCTTAGATGTAACTTGAAGCAGCTGAGATTGCAAAAAGTGGAAAACACACAATTGTAAATAGCCCATAAGGAGCTGAGAGGAGGCAGTAAATGCGCTGGTAAGACACCAGTAGAGCACCATTGCTTCTAATAAAATGTGGCTTTAGGAGAGGCAGAATAAGGAGTGCTTTCATTCCATTGCCTCCTTTTTTTCCCACATTTTCATGTTCTCTGACTCCCCTTAATTCCAAAGTTGTTGTTGTTTTTTTTTTTTGTTCCTGTGCATCCTGATCTTTAAATTCTTTCTGATGACATAGTTTTTCCTTCTCTCACAAAACTATTTATCCTGGCTGGAAGATGTGTTGCATTTGCAGGTAGTTCTAAGAACAACAAACCAGACAAGAATGCTGGCATGTGCCATGGCTGTTCCCCACCCACCACCTTCTGTAAGGAGTGATGCCCTTGACTTCCAAAACCATTTCTAATACCAGGAGGGATGCTGTTGGGGGGGGAAGTAAGAATTCATAGAAAAGTGATTTGTAACTTTTTAATCTGTTTGACTCTGATCAAATATTTAGAGTAATTACTTAAGCTATTTGAGGTCCTCCAAGTTTTCAAATTAACATAGCAAAGCAATAGTTTAAGCAGTAAATATCTATGCTTCTAATACACACATTTAAATGACACAGCTGAAAGCTAAAATGTTGCATCTCCTAAGCATGCCTAACCAACAAAATTTTGCACATTATATTGGTATAATCATAGATATTTTAGTAATTTTTCACATAAACTACTTTCACAGACAATAGAAAGGTGATCATTATGATAATCCCTGTGATGATTTAACAAATTCTCAACTAGGTGTTTAAAGTTAATTTTATCATGGCTTTTTTATACTTTATAAGCACTTATTTCTGATTTTTAAACCTATTTTTGATAATATGTTTTGTTTTTATGTATATGTTCTTTGTAAAAGAAATTTTCCCCAATTTGTCCAACAGATTGTTCAACTATTTTCTCCTGGTTTTTATACTATTAAATGGATTTTTGTTTACTGCTTGCATTATTGATTGATTCTTTGCATTTTAACTTTTGACATAACTGAAGAAATCTATTCTTTAGTGCATTCATAGAAAGAAAAATCCTCAAAACATAGACTGAGATTATTAAGAGAGAAGAGCATAGTAGATTATACTCTTCTTAAATACATGTTCTAGCGCTTGGTTGTTTTATACTAATATCAGATGCAATCTACTTAAAAAAACAATTACAATAGAAATGGAAGTCTAATAAAAAGAAAATTTCTTTGATGATAAAGACAGAAATTTTTAAATAAAATAACATTTGAAAACATCAGACTTTTTTTTCCAATACCTACAAAATTTGTTTAAAATTCAAGTAAAATTTTCTACATAATATCAAATAATTCTATAAAACCACATTCAAAGAAAGAAAAGTTATGATATTACAGATGCTATTACTTAAAGCAGAGTGGATAACTACTGTATTGATCAATTAGTTCCATTCAGACAATTGTTAGAGCAACTTTTACTGTCACTTAACAATGTATTAGTCCCTTAATGACACAAAGTAATGCACTGTAATTTTGTGAGGTTTGTGATTATAAATCTGTCATTTACCAGTGGTTAGCAACAAATTTTGAGGGGTGCCTAATGCAGAGCATATCCCATTAAGTTTAAAAATTCATTAAAGTTTCTGTGTGCCAGATGGCACAATGTAAGAAATGTTTGAAGTACACAGCAATTAAAACTCATAAACATATAAAAGCCTCCCTGGCAATTTGTTATATATATTGCATGTTAGAGCACCACAAAATGCTGGCTAGATAATATCCATCTGTTAATATGTTGAATTTCTAAGAACATAAGTAAATAGATCAAGCTTGAGGCAAATTCACTTTCTGATTTCTAAAGACTATAAAGCCTTTCATTTAATTCTTCAGTGTTACAAGGCACAATTGCATTTCAAACTAGAAATAGGAAGATTAAGACACTAAGCATTTAGAAAATTCATCAGAGGCTTATTGATTGATTTGCCTAAGAATACAATTCATTTGTAAAAAGTACTCTGGCATATCCTGTTAAGAGTAAGTTTGAGTTTTGAACTAGGAGAGCAATAACAATAATGCTAAATATTATATTTTATAGGCTAACTTTTAAATATGAAGAGTAATTCCTTTAAGTCTACACTGATTATATTTACCCAAACAAATGTACCACCTGTTTACACTTGACCATCCACAAATTATCTCAATTATTTAGTTAAAAAATATGTTTCTATCCAAAACCTGATTATAAGACTTATTTGAATGATCTGAGAATGCATTATTTACCCTTTGCATTATTCAGCCTTATTTTCATCATTAACTAAACGATAATATTTAAACCTCATAAACCTCATATTAAGTGAAAGTTCCCCGAATCCAGAATATATTTAATTGCCTTCAATCTTCCGTCTTGCTTGAAATAAGTATTAATTAGATACTAATTTAAAAATCTCCAAATATGGTTTTGAAAATAAAATTTTCTTCTTCTGTAACAATAAATAATTTAATCAAATGATCAAACAATTTGTCTACTTAGGTTTAATATCTACTACTTACTTTATAGCCATATTTTAACGTTATTTTTTCATCATACCCATGCAGTAAATTTTACTATACCAGGTTTACAAATAAATAAACTGAAGCTTAGGGAGGTTAATTAACTTGCTCAAGGCCACAGAGCTAGTAACTTAAAAAACTAAAATTGAGAGCCTGCAGTTTAATTTCCAAAAATTGTGTTTTGTGAAAATGATGTTTACACTCAGATTGTCTGGTCTAGAAACCCAAATGACAATGACAAGCGGCATCTCTTGAAGCAAGTTAATGAGTAGAAATTCCAAGAACCATAACTCTATTTAAATCTATACTGTATAAGGATGTGGCAAACATCATGAGCACCTCTTGGGAGGGGGTAAAAAATCGTCTATTAGGCATTTTTAAACAGGAATAAACACTAAAGATACCATAGTCCTGTTGGAAAATAGAACATTAACATAAAAGTGGCTTTAAATAAGTCAAATCATTAGCACATGCTGACATATATGTACACATATACAAATATGTAAGTCAGAGAGATAAATATAGTTTTCAAATTACTATGAAGAATAATTAATTGAAAATATTTGGAAGCACTTGGTTTAATAGCTTGAAAAAGAGGAATAAAAGCTCGTGAATTAGAACATTATATTTTAATTTTTTTAAATCATAATGGTCTTAAAATATAGGCCATTTGTGAAATTGAAAAAAATAATTTAGTATACTAGGGAATAGTGCAAATTAAGTGTTGCTTACTTCACTATCTGGTTATACTTACTGAATCCACTGATAGTATCAAAGTAAGAAAAAACTTACATAGAAAAGTCAGATGGAGTTATGTAAACACTGTTTCATTCAAAAACTTAGCTAGACCATACTCATAAAAATTCTCAACTGTGTGTTGTAACCTCTGACGTTTCATATACAGAAATCATCTAGTCTTATCCCATGACTTAATAAGTGGTATAAAAATAACCCTCATCTATATTCCTATAGAAATTTAGTAAAATAGGTAATAAATATTATTTTGTGACCTAGACTATCTAAATATTGGTCATGTGTTATAGGAATCATTTTGGTAAGATGTATAAGATTTACATCAGACTACAATAAAATTTCAATTTAAAATGTGATCTAATCAGAGAGTATGATGATTTTATTGATTACTGGCATGATCTCATGACTTATTTCAAGACACAATGAAATGAAAATAAAATGTAAGCAAAAGACCTGATAATGTATTTCAGTAAATATATTCTATCTGATTTCATCACATCAATATTAGTGCAAAAATTTAATAATAATTTTATAGGTAATTGTTTCATAAAATATTAATCAGCTAGATATTATCCTTTGCCAGGATTCATGATGATGACCAAAAACACACTTAATTATTTTGTGTAAACAACCAAACCAAACAAAAGAAGACCAACCTAGTAAACAAACAAATACATTCAAATAAAAGTGTCTTAGTGGTTATCAAATATGCCATAAAAACAAATACAAATGGATGTTTTCCTTTGTTTCCTCCTCTTGACAAACTTACATTGGCTTATCATGGAACTAAAATACATTTAATTAATAATTGAAGTGTGTTGTATTTAATTTTAGTAGCAATAACCACAACTTTAAAATATTGAGAGATATCTCTAGAAACCACACTTCTTGTAAAAAATGAAACTAACTGGGCTGGGCATCGTGGCTCATGCTTGTAATACCAGCAGTTTGGGAGACAGATACACGCAGATCACCTGAGGTCAGGAGTTTGAGACCAACCTGACCAACATGGAAAAACCCCGTCTCTACTAAAAATACAAAATTAGCTGGACATGGTGGTGCATACCTGTACTCCCAACTACCTGGGAGACTGAGGCAGGAAAATTGCTTGAACCCGGGAGGTGAGATTGCAGTGAACCAAGACCATGCCATTGCACTCCAGCCTGGGGATCAAGAGTGAAACTCAGCCTCAAAAAAAAAAAACAAAAAAAAAAAAAGAAAAGACAAAAGAAGCTAATTTAACAGAGACAAAACTTTACAGATGTGTTGTTTATATTTTATTGTCTGAAGACAGATACTAGAAGATATTTTTAAATCCCATAATAAATTCTGAGAAATAGAGGTGAACAAATAGATTTATTTTTCTTAAATTGAGTTGAAATACTTCAAAAATAAATAAGCAGAATCACCAATAAAGCAAAAATGTTATGTATGACCAACAGTTTTTGATGTAAAAAATAGCTAAATTTTTTAAGAGCCCATGTTAGTTATATTTATTCTCATGTGAAGTTAAAATTTGTGTGTGTATGGGTTTTTTTCTAAGAAAGTATTTGCAAACTATCCATCTGGCAGGGTCTTACTATCCAGACTATTCAAGAAACACAAACATCTCAACAGCAGAAACAAAATAAAACAAAACAAATAACTGATTTTAAAATGAGCAAATGACTTAAATAAACATTTCTCAAAAGAAGGCACATAAATGATCAACAGATATATGTAAAAATATTCAACATCACTAATCATCAAAGAAATGCACATCAAAACCACAATGAGATATTATCTCCTTCCAATTATAAAAAAGAAAACATAATAACAAGTGTTGTCAAGGATGTGGCAAAAAGGAAACTATTAGACACTGTTGGTGGGAATGTAAACTAATACAGACACTATGGAGAACAATATAGAGATTCCTCAAAAAACTATAAGTAGAACTATGATATGATCCAGTAATTTTCTAGGCATTTATCCAAAGTAAAGGAAATCACTATACCAAAGAAACATTTGCATTCCAGGTTTACTACATCACTATTCACAATAGCTGAGACATAGACTCAATCTAGGTGTCTAATAACAGATGAATGGATAGAGAAAATGTGGTACACATACACAATAGAACTGTATTCAGTCATTAAAAAGAATGAAACCTTGTCATTCTTGGCAATATGGATATAACTGGAAGACATTCATGTTAAGTGAAATAAGCCAGGAACAGAAAGTTAAACACATGTTCTCATTCATATGTGAATGCTAAGAAAAAGCATAGTAGTCAAAAGTAGAAGAGAAGATACCAGAGGCTAGGAAGGGTTTGGGGATAGGGAGAAATTGGGAGAGAATTGTTGTAGGTTACAAAATTGCAACCAGATGAGAAGAATAAGTTCTAGCTTTCTATAGCACTGTAAGATGACTATAGTAGAAAATAATATTCTATATGGTTTCAAATAGCTAGAAGGAGGATATCAAATGTTTGCAACACAAAGAAATGATGTTTGAGGTGATTAATATACTAATTAACCTGATCTGATCACTAGATATTACCTCTATGTCAACATCACTATGTATCCCATAAATATATACAATTATTATGTGTCAATTTAAAAAAATGAAAAAATTATTTATACAGTTGGCAGGTGAAGAGGGGAAGACATTTTAGAAGCAGATTGTATTTCCCAAAACTGCCCTCAACCATATTTTTTATTCTACTTACTGTTTCAGAAACTTGACATTCTCATCAAAAGTAAGAGTCAGTTTCCCCTCCACTTGAAGGTAGCCTTATGGTTGTGAAAGTTTCTTTACAGATTGAACCTATGGCCTCAAACATTCATCTTCTACTGGGCCTTCATATTCTAGTCACAACTGTCTTCCTTCTCCATCATCTCATTTTCTTTTTTTCTAAAAAGCTTAATCCTGATGACCCAGAAGAAGGTCCTACTGCTATTAATTGGCTTTACCCTGCAGTACTGTGATGTGTCTTAAATTATCAGTGCAGAACGTGTAATAAGCTGTATCAGTCAGCATCTCTAATTTTGTGTCAGTTAAGCACATGATCAATCATGCAATACTCACTGTGCAAGGTGATATTGTGTGGAATTTATTTTGGAAGCTACTATCATGTCTTTGTGTTTTACTTCCATCCCATGTTCATATATTGAGTCTAAAATTGTTACTAAATTTTTTTCAATTAAATTTTGCTTAAATCTACAGATTCAATGTCATTCCTATAAAACTATCAAGGTAATTTTTCACAGAATTATAAAAAATTATTCTGAAATTCTTATGAAACAAACAAAAAACACCAAATAGCCAAAGCAAGCCTAAGCAAAATGAACAAAGCCAGAGGTGTCTCTTTACCTAACTCCAAACTATCCTATAAGGCTACAGTAACCTAAACATCATGGTACTGGTGCAAAACAGATACACAAACCAATGGAAGAGAATAAGGAACACAGAAATAAAGCCAAACACCTAGAGCCATTTGATCTTTGACAAAGTTGAAAACAGTAAACAATGGGGAAAGGATTTCCTATTCAATAAATGGTGCTGGTATAGCTGATTAGCCACATGCAGAAGAATAAAACTAGATGCCCTACCTTTCACTATATACAAAAATCAACTTGAAATGGATTAAATATTTAAATGTAAAACCTCAAACTGTAAAAATTCTAGAAGAAAACTTAGGAAACACCATTCTGGACATCAACCTTGAGAAATAAGTTATGCCTAAGTCCTCATAAAGCAATTGCAAGAAAAATAATAATAGGCAAGTGGGATGTAATTAATCTATAATGCTTCTGTACAGCAAAATAAAAGATCAACAGAATAAACAGAAAACATGCAGAACATGAGAAAATATTTTCAAGTGATGCATCCAACAGAAGTCTAATATCCAGAATCTATAAGGAACTTAATAATAATAATGCAAAAAATAATAATTCCATTAAATAATAATAAAGCAAAAAAATAACAATTGCATTAAAAAGCGGGCAAAAAACATGAACATTTTTCAAAAGAAAGTATACAAGCAGCCAATAAACATATGAACAAATGCTCAACGTTCCTGACCATCAGAGAAATTCAAATCAAAACCACAATGAGATACCTTCTCACATCAGTCAGAATGACTATTATTAAAAAGTTGAAAAATCACAGATGCTGCTGAGGCTGCAGAGAAAAGAGAACACTTAAATATCACTGATGGGAAGGTAAATTAGTCTGGCCACAGTGGAAAGTAATTTGGAGATTTCTCAAAGAACTTAAAACAAAACTACCATTTGACCTAGCAATCCTGTTACTGGATATATACAAAAAGCGATTAATTAACAACAGATGTACTTTGCAATACTTGTTTGCTTGCCTTTATGTTCAGTCACTGAATATTGCATTGTGTGTAATACATGGTGAGAAGTATGGCTTCAGTGAAGAACTTAAGGGACATCTCTAATAAGTGGATTTAGAAAAACATCCAGTTATGTTTACAGGAGAAGAATGTAAATTTCACAGAATCTAATATGAGGTCTCTGTGCAACAAAGGAGGCATTTGTTTTATCTTTTTATTTGCCATAGACAGGTCACCAAACATTTGCTAGTCTTCAGCTTGAACAGTGTATTAGTTCATTCTCACATTGCTATAAAGAACTGAAAGAACTGCCGCATAAGACTGAGTAATTTATTTTTGGAAGAAAATCTAGGAAACACCATGCTGGACATCAACTTTGGGAAATAATTTATGCCAAAGACCTCATAAAGCATTTGCAAAAAAATAATAATAATAGGCAAGTGGCATCTAATTAAACTATTGGAAGTTCTGGCCAGGGCACTCAGGCAAGAGAAAGGAATAAAGGGTATTCAAAAAGGAAAAGAGGAAGTGAAATTGTCTTTGTTTGCAGATGACATGATTGTATATTTAGAAAGCTTTACCATCTCAGCCCAAAATCACCTTAAGCTCGTAAGCCACTTTAGCAAACTCTCAGAATACAAAATCAATGTGCATAAATCAAAAGCATTCCTATACACTCATAACAGTCAAATAGCCAAATCATAAGTGAATGCCCATTCACAATTGCTACAAAGAGAATTAAATAACTAGGAATACATCTAACAAGGGATGTGAAGGACCTCTTCAACGAGAACTATAAACCACTGCTCAAGAAAATAAGAGAGGACACAAACAGATGGAAAAACATTCCATGCTCATGGATAGGAAGAATTAATATTGTGAAAATGGCCAAACTGCCCAAAGTAATGTATAGATTCAGTGCTATCCCCATCCAACTTTCTTCACAGAATTAGAAAAAAACTATTTTAAATTTCATATGGAACCAAAAAAGAGGCCACATAGCCAAGCCAATTCTAAGTAAAAAGAACAAAGCTGGAGGTATCACATTACCTGACTTCAAACTATGCTAAAAGGCTACAGTAACCAAAACAGCATGGTGCTGGTACTAAAACAGATATGTAGGTCATTGGAACAGAACTGAGGTCTCAGAAATAACACTACACATCCACAACCATCTAATCTTTGACAAACCTGACAAAAGCAATGGGGAAAGGATTCCCTACTTAATAAATGGTATTGGGAAAACTGGCTAGCCATATGCAGAAAACTGAAACTGGACCCCTTCCTTACACCTTATACAAAAATTAACTCAAGATGGATTAAAGATTTAAAACCATAAAAACCCTAGAAGAAAACCTAGGTAATACCATTCAGGATATAGGCATGGGCAAAGACTTTATTACTAAAACACCAAAAGCAATGGCAACAGAAGCCAAAATTGACAAATGAGATCTCATTAAACTAAAGAGTTTCTGCACAGCCAAAGAAACTAACATCAGAATGAACAAGCAACCTACATAATGGGAGAAAATTTTTGCAATCTATCCATCTGACAAACGTCTAATATCCAGATTCTACAAGGAACTTAAATTTACAAGAAAAAAACAACCCCATCAAAAAGTGGACAAAGGATATGAACAGACACTTCTCAAAAGAAAACATTTATATGGCCAACAAACATATGAAAGAAAGCTCATTATCACTGGTCATTAGAGAAATGCAAATCAAAACCACCACGAAACCATTTCATGCTGGTTAGAATGGCAATCATTAAAAAGTCAGAAAACAACAGATGTTGGAGAGGATGGGGAGAAATAGGAATGCTTTTACACTGTTGGTGGAAGTGTAAATTAGTTCAACCATTGTGAAAGCCAGTGTGGTGATTCTTCAAGGATTTAGAAATAGAAATACCGTTTGACCCAGCAATCCCATTACTGGGTATATATCCAAAGGATTATAAATCATTCTATTATAAAGACACATGCTAAAAAAAAATACAAAAATTAGCTGGGTTTGGGGGCATGAACCTGTAGTCCCAGCTACATGGGAGGCTGAGGCAGGAGAATTGCTTGAACCTGAGAGGCAGAGGTTGCTGTGCGCTGCGTTTGCACCACTGCGCTCCAGCCTGGCTCCTGGTGTCAGAGAAAGACCCTGTCTCAAAAAAAAAAAAAAAAAAAGAGGACACACGCACTTGTATGTTTATTGCAGCACTGTTCACAATACCAAAGATTTGGAACCAATCCAAATGCTCATCAGTGACAGACTGGATTAAAAAAATGTGGCACATATACACCATGGCATACTATGAAGCCATAAAAAAGAATGAATTCAGGTCCTTGGTAGGGATATGGATGAAGCTGGAAACCATCATTCTTAGCAAACTAACACAAGAACAGAAAACCAAACAGTGCATGTTCTGACTCATAAATGGGAGTTGAACAATGAGAACACATGGACACAGGGAAGCAAACATTACACAGGGAGGCCTGTTGGGAGATGGGGGGCTAGGAGAGGGATAGCAGAGGGTGCAGGACTAGGGAAGGAACAGCATTAGGAGAAATATCTAATGTAGATGATGAGTTGATGGGTGCAGCAAACCACCATGGCACATGTATACCTATGTAGCAAAACTGCACGTTCTGCACATGTATCCCAGAACTTAAAGTATAACAATTTTAAAAGGCAAATAAATTAGCAAATAAAAGTATTACACCTAAAGAGTTGAGAAAAGGTTATTTGACATTTCAGTCACATCTTTTTAACAGCAACAACAACAAGAAAAATTATTCAATTGGAAAGAAAAAAAAAAAAATTTTTAAATCAGTAAAAAGCAAAAAAAAAGCTGGTAAAACTCCGAAAAAATGAACCTAATGATTAAAAGAGAACAGAAACATTGATTTCAAAAATAAAGACATGAAGAGGAGACAGAAAGAAACAAAAACATGAAATGGAAAATAAAAACTATAAGAATTAAGTTGAATATGACAAATATGAATTAAAAGGAGATTACATTTCTTGAAAACCAAAGACAAAATGGATGTTTTAAATGCAAGAGATATAATAGAAAAAAACTTCTGAAATAAAGTGCTGAGTCTGCAACTTGAAAGTCATACTAGTTATGTATTCAGTGAATTTCCAGATTTTGAGGATAAATACATAACTTTTAAATAGTGATGAAAAAGCCACAAGCAGGAAAAATATTATAAATTCTCACAAACCCATTTCCACAAGACAATAGAACAATATCTCATAGGCTCTGTGTACAATTGTAACCAAATAATTTTAGAACTCTAAAAGTTTTTCTTTCAGACATAAAGTCAACAGTCTTAATATTCTCATGCATGCAGAAGTTCAGGGAAAACTGTACCTCTAACTTTACTGAGAAAAAAAATTACTCTAGGATGAAAGCTAGCCAACCAAGTAATGTACCAATATAAGAAGCTGAGGTAGGAAGATTCCATGGTGAAAATACTGGCAGTGAGCACCAAATCATATTAAATACAGAAGTAAAGACTAAGCAACTGTGGACTTATGGCTATAGAACAGAATAAAGATGTTATAAATCTTGACCATGTAGAAATAATATTACTAACAAAATTTGGAAGTTGTAAAGGAGAAATTATAGAAAAAATAAGTATCTATTTTATCAGCTATACTGGAAATAAGTAAATGTTATTACCAACTGAAAATATAATTAAAATAATGATTTATTACTCTATTAAGATTTTAACTCTGTCTTTTAACAATTACATTATTTGTGTGTGTATAAGATACATAACACACACATCTACATACATAGAAAGGATTTATAATAAATATGTTCTAGGTCACTTGAATTTTCATATAAAATTTATAATCAATTTGTTAATGTCAACAATAAAGTTTGCTGGAGTTTTGATTAGGACTGCTTTAAATTCATAGGCAAAATGAGGAGAATTGACATCTTTACCATATTTTATCTTAGCAGCATGGCATATCTCTGCAATTATTTAGATTTTATTTAATATCAGAAGAATTACTTTTTTAACTTCTATATATTCAATCACCCTCCAGCACAGTTTTGCTCATAATGGGTATCAGGAAATAATTAGTCAATGTAATCAATGTCACTCAAACCAAAATATTTATTCAGGAATAATAAATCTGTAGGTAAAGATGAGAGTAAGAAAAAGATATGGTAAAGGTACAGGTAAATGTATTGTTCCAACAACAATTTAAAGTTTAAATTGTGCAAAAGCAATGGATCTTTAAAGTTCAAAAGAGCACTTATTTTATTTACCCAGCAAAACTTCCACTGGAATTCCATATCTTATCTCCACTATACATGTAATTATCACTAAATTAATACTTGTTGAATGAAGAGCCTTTACACTTAACTCTTGAATATCTTCCCCAAACTGTTGTGTCATTAAACCTGATTAGTTTTCAAGGGGGAAGGAGATCTTCTACAAATACTTATTCAAACTGTACATGAAACACTATTCTGCAAACATCTCGGGAATAGCGTTATGAGGATGTTACTCAAAGAACATTAACATTTTAACACAGAAGCCCTAACCACAAAGACCTGAAAAACAAACTGATGAAACTATGGTTGAGTTGTAGAAAATGATAGTTATATGGCTACTGGGTCTTTGAAAAAAAGGGCTGAGAAAAGAGGAGTGGGGCTGGAAAAGGGGGAGGAGGAAAGTTTAAACACTTCAGAGGTAATTAAAGGAAATGAATAAACCATGATGAGCAGTAGTAGTTATAAATGCATTTGGAGAACCATTAATTGGGTTTATAAAACTATATTGTAATATAGAACTATGTAAAAATTCTTCTATATACATCACAATAAAGTGGTCAAGAAATTAACAACAGAATATTGTCCTGCTTTTCATTAATGTTAAATCCAAGATGCCCTTACAGCCAGCTGGTGTGCTTTTCTGAAATGACTAACTGGTGTTAAGAACACAATCTTTTATGTTAGGACAGTGCATTTCTCTTTAGACATTAGTGTACTGAACCTTAGTGTCACATATTTGAAACTCTAACCCACTAAGTTCATTGTCCCTGATGAAAATATGAATAATATTACAACAATATAATTGCTGTTGAAGTCATTGTTTATTATAGAAAAAATGAGCAGGTAACATTGGCATTTCAAGAATAATGAGCATCTCACTCACACAATAGCAGGAGGGTTCAACAGATCCGCTGACTGATCTGGTGTGAAATAATTGCATTGATGACTTTCTTCAGGTTGTCATCACCAAATATCGCCTGGCAATTATTTTGAACAGCTGGCTGCTGTTATTGTGCATCTATTTATAAAGCTGTTCTCTTCAGCAAAGCTGAGGTCTTATAAGCATCTGTCTGCAGCCAGTTTTTGTTTCTCATGGAAAGATGATTTTTTGCAGACCTTAGTTCCTGTCAGCCTTTCCCCCTTCCCCACCAATATTCAACATCCTTTTCTGGATCTTCTTTATTTATACATCGTTTCTATTAACAGATCTGTCCCATCCAACCAAAATGAAAACAACCCTGAATTAATTAAGCCATGACTGGCTTCTGTCATATCATAAAACAAATGAGATTATGTCTTATCCCTGTGCTTGTAAAGTCTACTTCCAAACACATATGGGATGACAGCAATAGTTCTTCAACTTCTGATTTCCTCTTGTAGAATTTCATGATTTTATGTTATTTTTTATAGAGGCAATTAAATGAAAAGAAATAGAAGTCACTGAAGAACTGCTTCAAATTAAAGAATAAGATTTCGGAAGAATTGCCATAGAATATTTTAGCTTAAAAAATATACTGTTTAGGTGTATATCCTAAGAAAGATTAAACAAATATGAGAACGAGATGACAGCTTGGTGGTGGCCTGTTTTCTCAGAGGACACTTGAGCATCTGTTCAGCTTTGGTCATTTGCTGATACTATTTGAAAGATAAAGCTAAGAAAAGAAATGTTTCATGAAAATGTCCAGAAATATATCAGTAAAGGGAAATATACTAAATCAGCACTGTCAAATAGAACCTTCTGCAATGTAAATACTTTATATCTGCCAGTAGCCACACGTGGCTATTGAGTACCTAAAATACTATTAGTGTAACTTAGGAAATAAACTTAAGTTTCTCAATAGCTAATTTTTTTTTTTTTTTGAAACAGGGTCTCACTGTCTCCCAGGCTGAAGTGCGGTGGCTTGCTCTTGGCTCACTGCAACCTCTGCCTCCTGGGTTCAAGCAACTCTCTGGCCTCAGCCTCGCGAGTACCTGGGATTAAAGTTACCTGCCACCATGCCGAGCTAATTTTTGTATTTTTGTAGAGACGGGTCTTCACCATGTTGGCCAGGATCTTGAACTCCTAGCCTCATGTGATCCGCCCATCTCAGCCTCCCAAAGTAGTGGGATTATAGGCATGAGCCATGGACCTTGGCCCCAGCCCCTTAATTTAAATGTAAAAAGCCATATATATCTAGTGGCTATTGTATTTCCAGCTCTATATAATAAAGTCGAATTCCATGAACAATTATAAATCATAATTTAATTTTTAAGATTAGCAAATAAGCCAAATATTTAAAATGCATATAAGAAAACATTAGACAAGTTTTTTTTTGTTTTTAAATTTTACTCACTCTGTTCTATTATTTCACCCATTTTTTAAAGTTACACTAGTGTGATATTTATAGAATTTGGAGGTTGAATGAAACCGAAAGTAAAAAAAAAGCCTAATTCCATTTTATGTATGAGTAAAATGACTTCCAAAGAGCTTTGAAATGACTTCCCTATGGTCACCTGGCCTTGTCAGAAGCAAGGTTAAAACTAACGTCTTTTTGAAGGAAATCCTGCCATTTGCAAAAACATAGATGAACCTAGAGGACATTATGCTAAACAAAATAAGTCAGACACAGAAGGACAAATGCTACATGACTCTACTTATATGTTGAAACTGAAATAGTCAAACTCATAGAAGCAGAGATTGAATTGGTGGTTGCCAGAGGCTGGCAGGAGGGAGAAGCAGGAGGTATGAGCCAGTAAGTACAAAGTTTTGGTGATACAAGATGAAAAGTTCTAGAGATCTACTGAACGACATTGTGTCTATAGTAAGTAATACTGTATTATATATTGAAACTTTTGCTAAGAGGGTAGATCTTCTATTAAGTGCTCTTATAGCAATAATAATAATAATAAATAAGGAAGGAGGAGGAACCTTTTGTAGTTGATAGTTAGGTTTATGGCATAGATTGTGGTGATGGTTTTGTGAGTATACTCTTCATCTCCAAACTCATCAAGTTGTATGCCTTAAATATGCACAGCTTTTTATACATCAAAAATACATCTAACTTATTTTTCTAGGTAAACATTATTTTGGTAAAAACATACATAATATGAAATTTAACATTTTAACCATTTAGAGTGAACAATTCATCGGAATTAAGTAGACTTTACTTAAATATACATTTAAGTACCAAATGGTTGTTTAATGTTTGTGCCTCATTGTGCAACTGTCACCAACCAGTATCTACTTCAGGATTCTTGGATTCTACGGATTGTGAAGAGTCAGTAGGAGGGATCTCCAAAAACAAATTTTAGCTACTTTAAAATTTTACCTAGTAGAATACACAAATTCATGGAGAAAGAAAATAGGATAGAGGCTACCAGGGGCTGAGAAGACAAAAAAACAGAAAAGCTGATACCTTTGAACCTCTCTCAAAATTCTTTCTTTCCCAGAGCTAAGTTGTTCAATGGCTGTAATTTTTTTAAAAAATGAAATACTCTGTTTCACTATCACAAATATTTTAATTGTATATGCTACCTTAATAATGTAATTCTGATTAGTGAATATTAATATTTAATATGAGTAAGATGCTGCTTTTGCATATACTGTTTAAGTCCTCATGACAAGCCTTTGATGTAGATTTCAGTATTATTCCTATTTTATAGATGAGAAAACTGAGGCATGAGGAAGCTATGTAAGTTTCCCATGGTCATACACCTAGGAAATAGCAGAAGAGTTATCTGTAACTACCTGGGGCCTATATGTTGATAATTACTATTACTTACACTAATTCTTCCACTGTGCAGTTATAATCTCCTGCAGTCTGGTCTCACTCTTGCCTACCCAGTCTGTCACCTGCTGCTAAACAACTCTGCTATAGACATTGAACAGACCTGTCAGACTTTCATTGTTCATAGATATCGCCTGTGCGTTCCAGGCTTTGTTCTTGTTGCTTCCTTCCTTCCCGTTCACTCATCAGCCAGCTCCTGTGTGCTTCAGCCATTGCTCTCTAATGAATTTGCTCTTATCAAGGTACAAATGAACTGCAAATTAATATACCCAATGAACACTTCCTATCCACCCCTTAATAGTCTCAGAGGCACTCAATGGTGTTGATCACTGCCTTCTATTTAAGTAGTTGGCCCTCGGGTTTTTGCGATAACATTAACTTCTGTTTCTTTACTGCTATCTTTGGCTTTTCCTTGGATGCTTCATTTACTGGTGTTTCTGCTCTATCTGGCCTTTAAATATTGCTATTGCTCAGTTCTTTCTCATTCTTTCTCCAATCCTTAGAGAACCTCATCCTTCTCCACTCCTTTAAATACGAGTTGTATGCTTCTGACTCCCAAATTTAATCCTTAATCCAAGTTTTCCTTAGTCTTATGCATACAGCTCTCTATCTGATATTTCTATTCAGTAGTTTTTCAAGCATCACAGATTGAAAACAACTTGAGGAGTTTCCCTCAACCAAAATTTTCCCTAGTCTTTCCTATCATAGTATTTGATACCACCTAAAAAAAAATCCCAGATAAAATATGTTGCAAGACCCAGTTTTTCTCTCCCCTACTCAGCTCAATCTGTCCCAGTTATACTGAAACACACCAAACTCATTATCTTCCCCCAACCCTGGTCCAAATCATAACCAAACCTTTCCTGGATCTATTTCAATGATATTTCAAATTGATCTCTCTGGGCCTTATTTTTCCTCTAAATCTATCTTCTATGTAGATATCATATTGATATTTAAAAAATATGTCATATTTTCTTTGCTTAAATCTCTTAAATGTTACACTGAAAATGATTCAGGACTTCTTAATTTCATCTTATCTTCAATTTCATTTTTACCTTATCGTGTACCACTTGTTCCCTCATCCATGGTAATCCAGCCACACTGGCCTTCTTCCTCTACCTCAGGTATTTTAAGGGCCTTCCCATGTGGGGGCATTCGTATATGTTGTTTCCTATGCCTGAAATGCTTTTATGCTGGTTCTTCTCAGCACTAGCTCTTTTTCCTCTTTTATTCTCAGATAAAAGATCTCCACTGTGGAAAGGCCTTCCCTGAATATCTTATCTAAAAGGGCCAATCCTATTGTTCTCTATCAAAATACACTGTTGTCTTGCTCATAGCCTTTTGCATTTTCTAATTCTTTCTTTCTTTCTTTTCTGCAAATGATAAGCTTCAGAGAAAGCAGAGACAATGTTCTACTTTTCTGTTGAAGACCCAGCACTTAGAACAATGCATTGCACAGAGTAGGTTCTCAGTAAACATTAGTTGAATATGTTTGAAAAAATAAAATAAATCACATGAAATAGTAGAGGCATCATTTTCAGGCATTGTTCGGGGATTAAAGTTTGGGCACTCTTACTCCACTTAGGGATGAGTCTTTTCATGGGGGAAGGAACTGTGTAAACAATAACATAAAACCCCTAAGATTATTTTGTCCTTTATATCCTCCAAAACTTACACAGTAAATGCACTGTATTAGCCAGTTTTCACACTGCTGATAAAGACACACCAGGCTCTGGTATGTCTTTACATATGTCAATTTACAAAAGAAAAAGGTTAATTGGACTTACAGTTCCACATGGCTGGGGGGAGGCCCCACAATGATGGTGGAAGGAGCAAGCCACAACTTACAGGGATGGCAGCAGGCAAAAAGAGAGGGCTTGTGCAGAGAAACTCTCATTTTTAAAACCATCAGGTCTCATGAGACTCATTCACTATCAGGAGAATAGCACTGGAAACACCCACCCCTACAATTCAGTCAGCTTCTACCAGGTCCCTCCCACAACATATGGGAATTATGGGGGCTACAAGATGAGATTTGGGTGGGGACACAGACCCAAACCATATTATGCACAGTGAATATTTACTGAATTGAAATATGTGGAATAGATGTTAGAAAAAGTTCACCTTTAGATATGACCTTGAATCATCCATACACAGGGGTAGAGGGGTCATCCATTTATTTTTTTATTTAAAGATTTTCAGTGTTTTTAAGAGAGTTTTAAGTCTTCTTTCTACCTGTGTGATCCTCAAAGCACATGGGCCTGTCTTTTATCAATATCTCAGGACACCTGCTCTCTAGAGGCTTGCCAAAGATTACTCCTTGAAATTCTCAGCTACATGCCCTCCCCAGCAGCAAAAGGTGCCACCTGGAAGAATAACCCAGTTTGCCTTGTTCCTCACTCTTTTCCAGCACCTAATATAAAACTTGATACACAGTAGGTACTCAACAATGTGCAACAGTTGCTAAATGAATAAATGAATGCTGTTTGATTCTTATAAAAAAACTCACTTGTTGAAGAAATACAGTGGAAATCAGCCTAAATAATACATCTTTCATTTGTTTCTCTGGAGTCTGAAGTTTTGATATTTTAGATATTTCTGCAGAGACAGAATTTGTAAATTATATTCTTAAGGCAGGCCATCAAAAAACTCTAAAATATAGTGTTTATTTTCTCACATAAATGGCTTTAATAAATTGTGTTTAAATGTTGTTTTCAGGTTATATAGCATAACCTGGAATGATTATTTATTGATATTTAGTTGAACATGTAGTTTCTGATTTGATGGAAAATTCTCTCTCCTTTTAGAAGAAATATGTTAATCTTTTCCATATATAATTTTATGTTGAATACACATTAAAATATAGACTATTGTGAAAACATAATTCAAGATATAATTCAATTCATAATTCAGTAAGCTGATATTAAAAACATATTCTAAATTCATATTCTAAGATCCTATGCCATATTTATATCTAAGCTTAAGAAATATGGTCTTCTAGTTCTATGAATTTAAAGCTGATATATGCAAGATTATTTCATAAGGTACAAGAAACCATGCATAAATTGATACATCTTCCCGAATAAATTTATTCACTAGTAATTTAAAACAGTATTTTAATATTAACACTAGCACATACAGTTTATAGAATAGAATGCAAAATTCACATGAATTTTTAAGATAAAATACAAAGACCTCAAAGAAATTCTATGCGTAGAGAAAGTATCTCTGAGCTATTCTTTTGGGACCCCAAGATGTATACATATTCCTTCTCTGAAGTCAGGAATTCTTTGGTGGAAGATTTTGAGATGCATTTAACCAGTTTTGAATAAAGAGCCATCTCAAAACTTAAAAGAGAGGCCCATCTAAGATGATAGAACTAAAGAAAGGCTTTAGAAAGAGGAGTAGCCCAGAATTCTTCAAGGAAGTAGGTATGAAGAAAAGCCTAAGTGAAGATGAGAGAAATGAGAAAGCGCAGGAAACCACAACCAATCCCAAGAGCTCCTTATAGCTTGGCAAGATGAATCTCTGAATACAGAATAGAACTATCCTGAAAGAGTTCATCCTCTTCAGGTTTGAATCTCCCACCTGCCAGCCCCCAGCTGCCAAGATTCGCTAAGCTAGGACCCAGAGCATGATGCCTTCACTGGATACAGTGTGAGATGGGGCTGAAGGAACAAGCTGGGTGAGAATTCCACAACCTGGGCCTTGATAGTTCGCATCGAGGAGCATAAGAAGGGGCAACTGTGGTAACTTGGAGATGCACTGCCCAGATGCAGACAGGGCAACCAGCATGTCTCCCCAGTTGCTAGCTCCTTTAGTGGCTGCCTCAGCTGAGAACAGCCACCTAGCCTAAAGCCACACCCTTCCCAGGGCAGCCCTCATCTGCAGACTGAGCCAGGCTGGAGCAAATGTCTGCCACTTTGGCCCAACAAGAGCAATTCTGATGGGCAATATATCTTCCAGAGTTTTGAGTTAGCAAAGCCTTTTCTGAGCCTGTACATAGTTCAGTTTCTCCTCCAAGCCAAGCACAGTGGCTCATGCCTGTAATCCTGGTACTTTGGGAGCCCAAGGCAGGTGGATTCCTTGAGTCCAGGAGTTTGAGACCAGCCTGAGCAACACGGTGAAACACTGTCTCTACAAAAAAAAAAATACAAAAATTAACCAGGCATGGTGGCATGTACCTGTGTTCCCAGCTATTCCAGAAGCTGAGATGGGAGGATCACCTGAGCCTGGGAGGTTGAAGCTGCAATGAGCTGAGATCAAACCACTGCACTCCATTCTGGGTGACAGTGAGATCCTGTCTCAAAAAAATTAAAAAAAAATATTTCTCCTGCAGCCTAATCCTATTTCTTCCCCTTCCTCTCACAGGTGTTGACCCCTCATAAACTCTGTCTTAGCACGTGCTTCTGAGGAACCCAACTGAGATGGCCTGACATCCTGGCAGGGCCAGAGGCAGAGCCTGGTATTGGAGGCGGATCTGCACACATGGCAGAAAGGCAGTGAATGAAGACAGGCTGGGAACAAGCAGATGAAGAGGAGGGGATGTGTGAAACAAGAGAGCTCCTGTTGAATTGCTTTGAATTTTAGCTATATTTTGAGGCTAGCTTTTCTGGGCCAGCAAATGTGTGATGGGTGGAGGACAGGTTTATATAGCCAGGGATAGGATAGACAATTCTGTCCTGTTCGCTTTAGTGCTTCTTTGCTTAAACAGGAATCTCAAGTTTTTGACCCCATGTTCGTGTTGTGGGAGGAAGGTTTTTTTGACTAATTTTCAGCCCCATACTTCCAATTTTACCTGCTGCTGGATTCAGCCTTCAGACTAATGGGAATCTAGCATTCCCCTTGCCACACATTCTTATTCTCCGTTTAGCTTTCAGGGTTGGATGCAGGCCTGGGCAGTGAAGTGTGGGGCTTTGGTGAACCAGGCATGGCAGGCAGCAGTAGAAGACAAGGTGGGTGTGTGGATAGACACAGTTGAAGGGTTGATGATTCCTCTGACCTTAAATGACCCTAAGTAGCAGTTGTGCAGTATTTTGAGCAAGAGCAGATGGTCCATGTAGATAGGAATAGAAACAGATGGCATCTCACTGTCAGATTTTCTCTCCTGAGACCTGGTGCCTGTCGTTGTATGCTTTATACTGCTCTTTGGCATGCCAAAGGGAGATTTTAAGAACTCCTTGAATAGTCAGTGGCTCTCCCAGGATCTTGCTGGCCTTCTGCTAAGATGATACGAGGTGGTTTGGGTAAGGGATGTAAGTAAATGCCATAGTTACGACATGAGGATAAATTCTAGTGGAAGTAGTATAGTAAGCAATAAGCAAATTCCCAGGTGGTGAGTTAGATAAACTCATGCTGTCGTCTGTGTGATGTGCAGCAATGACATGATCACAGGGAAGTGATTAAGCATGCAGACTCTGGGGCTCCACTCACAGCAATTTACCACTATGGTGCAACCCTGGGCAATTTACTTAGCCTTTCTGTGTTTCAGTTCCTCATTGGAAAGTGGATATAACATCATAGCATCTACCCCTTTTAGGTTTGTGAAGATCAAATGAGTTAATACATGCAAAATGCTTGCCACAAGGGAAGTACTCAGTACAGATGCTCCTTGACTAGTGATGGGGTTATGTCCCAATAAACTCATGGCAATGTATCAGCATGGCTGGCTGAGAGCTGTGGTTTCCTGTTGCTGCCTAGCATAGTGAGACAGTAAGGTAGACCATATCTCTAGCCTGGGAAGAGATTAAAATTCAAAATTTGAAGTATAGTTTCTATTGAATGCTGTTGTGCCAGACGCATATTAACTCCAGTGTGGATGGCATCAGGTTTAAGAGGCTGAAGAAGAGATTCAGAACCTGCAAATGGGACAGTGGGTTTTACTGGGGGCTTACATACAGAAGAGAGGGTCCAATGGCAATGACTTGGACAGGATAACCACATGGCCAGTGGTGATGGGCTGGACAGAAGGATACAACTGCTTAAAAAGGCATGAAGTTTTTATATAACATTTTAACTTAGCGCCCTTTCCCTTACAGCCTCCACGTAGCAACCTTCATTCAACCCAACAGAGGGGCTCCATCCCCTTTAAGGCCTGTGTTCCATGGGATAGGCCAGGGTCTCATATGTTTCTCATAGACAAGGAACCAGTCTCCAGGTTGGTCACTCCCAGATTCCCTAGCTTGGAACACACATTCAGGTGCATGTGCCACACAAGGTCATTCTCAGGGTATGCTTAAGTTATTGCTATCAGGTGCATTTAGCATCAACTGCATATCACTTTCACTTTCATACTGCACCATTGTAAAATAAAAACTAAAAGTCAAACCATCATAAGCTGAGGAGCATCTGTAAATGTTAATTATTATTATTATTGATTCATTCAATATGGCTATTGGCTTGAAAGTAAAGCAGCAGATAGGTTAAACCAGAGATGGATGAGTCAACTACTAGAATTCTGTCATGACCCCATGCTATGTTCAGAAATGCTGTTGCTAGATAATAGAGGTGTTCAAAGCATCTTTACTCAGTGGAGGATAGGGGCTTGTTGACAGAGTGTAGGCAAGGAATAAACTGTTCCCTGTGAGGGCAGCCATTATCACAATAGTGGGTGCTGGTCATAGCAGGGCTTGGCAACGAGCCATCCTGAGAGAGTTCCATGAACATCTGAAGATTAGAAATGGGCATGAAAGTTCTTGAAGTCCCTTAAATGTGCCCTTGACTGAACATGTGTCAGAAGCGCTGAAGTATCAGAAAGCATCATGCAGGACATCAGGAGTCAGGCGGCAGCACTGAGTGTGGGTTTCCCCCACAGGGAGGAACAGCTGCTGTTTCAGCAGAAGGATGCTCTCCATCCCCCAGCTCTACCCTTGCTTTCTCTTCTCATATCCCACAGCACCCAGAACCTGCCCTGGACCCCAAAATCCCCTGTAGGCACAGCTTTGCTTAGGATCTCTCTCTTTGTCTTGCCAGATTGCCTTGATTCTCTTCATTTAATACTGGGTAAGTGGAGAGTTATCAGGGAGAGAATTTTCTTGGAAAGAGTTGTATGTATTTCCTGATGTTCTGGTATATGTGACAGAATGTTTAATAATTGGTTTTGGCTACCCAGGACATTCATTTATTCATTCATTCACTCATTCATCTACCTCCTATGATAAAATATATATTTTTACCAACCAATTTTCTTAGGCAAACATTATGCATTCTAAAATTAAGTTTATCCCATGGCCCATGGCTTCATTTGACTATTTTTCCACCTTTTTCGTGGCAAATAATGATTTGCCAGGTGAGTCTAATGATTAAGACATTTTGAAAAAGCAATTGATTTTTAGGATTCAAAATTTTATTTGAATGTCAAACATTAGTTCTCAGGAAATGTTTAGCTTTTCTTGGCACTTAGGCATGAGTCCTAAGAGGGAAATTTTCCAGCAGTCCTCAGAAGGGACATACTATGAAATTCATGAACAATATCCTCAAAAACATCCACTCAAAAGCAATAATAAATGTCACACAGCTGCTCCTGATTGATCTCAGTGTAGGCAGAGGGCATAGCACCAAAACACAATGTTGTTTTGCTTATTTTAAAGTTATTCTCTAAGTATAAATATCTAAACTAATATAATATAGATTCACAGCTCTCTGGTTAAAAGCAGGAATATAGTTTTAAATAATATTTGCCTTACTAATCATAAAAGTGGAATATACACGTTGTGGAAAATTTGGAAAGGTTAGAGACACACTTTTATAAAAAGTTAAAATAACCTGTACTTTCAATTAGGACTTAATCAGTTGCAAGTAATAGAAACTATATCTTAAGAAAAAAAGGAGTTTTATTGGAAGAATATCAGTAACTCACAGTATCGACAAGACAAACTTAAAATGGGCAGGAACAAGGGCTATTCCAAAGTGTCAAGAAGAACTCAATACTATTTCTACCTGGGATAGCCTCACCCAATGCCACTGCCCACTGCAGACACCACTGACGTGAGGCATCTCAGATGTTAATACTCATGCAGATCACCTGAAGATCTGGTTAAAGCCTAGGTTTTAGACTGGGCACAGTGGCTCATCCTGTAATCCCAGCACGTTGGGAGACGGGCGAGGGAGTATTGCTTGAAGCCAGGAGTTGGAGAACCTAAGCAACATAGTGAGTCCTGCATCTCTACCAAAATGCATGCACGTGCACGCGCGCGCGCACACATACACACACAAACTAACTTGGCATGGTGATGCATGCCTGTAGTCTCAGCTATTTGAGCGGTCGAGGTGGGAAGACTGCTTGAGCCCAGGAGGCAGTGAGCTATGACTGTGCCACTGTACTCCAGCCTGGGCGACAGAATGTGACTGTCTCTAAAAATAAATTTAGAACACACACATACACACCCAGGTTCTAATTCAGTAGGGCTGGTGTGATCATGAGTCTGCCCCACTCATGTAATATGAGGATGCATCACCAGCACTAAATCAAAAAGGGTGAAGCATCCAAAAACTTGAGCATTTTTCTGTTTACAACTTCTTGAGTTTTTTTTTAAATTGTACTTTAGGTTCTGGGATACATATGCAGATCATGCAGGATTGTTGCATAGGTACAAACACAGCAATGTGGTTTGCTGCCTTCTTCCCCCCATCACCTACATCTGGCATTTCTCCCCATGTTATCCCTTCCCGACATCCCCACCCTCCCGCTGTCCCTCCTTGCCCCTCGAGTAGACCCCAGTGTGTGATACTCCCCTCCCTGTGTCCATGTGTTCTCATTGTTCAATGCCCACCTATGAGTGAGAATATGCAGTGTTTGATTTTCTGTTCTTGTGTCAGTTTGCTGAGAATGATGGTTTCCAGATTCATCCATGTCCCTACAAAGGACACAAACTCATCATTTTTTATGGTTGCATAGTATTCCATGGTGTAGATGTGCCACATTTTCCTTGTCCAGTCTATTGTCGATGGGCATTTGGGTTGGTTCCAGGTCTTTGCTATTGTAAACAGTGCCGCTATGAACATATGTGTACATGTGTCTTTATAATAGAATGATTTATAATCCCTTGGGTATATACCCAGTAATGGGATTGCTGTGTCAAGTGGAATTTCTATTTCTAGGTCCTTGAGGAATCGCCACACTGTCTTCCACAATGGTTGAACTAGTTTACACTCCCACCAACAGTGTGAAAGTGTTCCTATTTCTCCACATCCTCTCCAGCATCTGTTGTCTCCAGATTTTTTAATGATTGCCATTCTAACTGGCATGAGGTGGTATCTCAATGTGGTTTTGATTTGGATTTCTCTAATAATCAGTGATGAGGAGCATTTTTTCATATGTTTATTGGCCTCATATATGTCTTCTTTTGAAAAGTACCTGTTCATATCCTTCTCCTACTTTTGGATAGGTTTGTTTTTTTTCTTGTAAATCTGTTTTAGTTCTTTGTAGATTCTGGATATTAGCCATTTGTCAGATGGGTGGATTGCAAAAATTTTTTCCCATTCTGTTGGTTGCTGGTTCACTCTAATGATTGTTTCTTTTGCAGTGCAGAAGCTCTGGAGTTTAACTAGGTCCCATTTGTCTATTTTGCCTTTTGTTGCCAATGCTTTTGGTGTTTTAGTCATGAAGTCCTTGCGTCTGCCCATGTCCTGAATAGTTTTGCCTAGGTTTTCTTCTAGGGTTTTTATGGTGTTAGGCTTTATGTTTACGTCTTTAATCCATCTGGACTTAATTTTAGTGTAAGGTGTCAGGAAGGGGTCCAGTTTCTGCTTTCTACACACTGCTAGCCAGTTTTCCCAACACCATTTATTAAGCAGGGAATCCTTTCCCCATTGTTTGTTTTTGTCAGGTTTGTCAAAGATCAGATGGTTGTAGATGTGTGGCATTGCCTCCAAGGCCTCTGTTCTGTTCCATTGGTCTATATCTCTGTTTTGGTACTAGAACCATGCTGTTTTGATTACTGTAGCTTTGTAGTATAGTTTGAAATCAGGTAGTGTGATGCCTCCAGCTTTGTTCTTTTTGCTTAGGATTGTCTTGGCTATGCAGACTCTCTTTTGGTTCCATATGAAGTTTAAGGCGGATTTTTCCATTTCTGTGAAGAAGGTCATTGGTAGCTTGATGGGGATAGCATTGAATCTATAAATTACTTTGGGCAGTATGGCCATTTTCACAATATTGATTCTTCCTAACCATGAGCATGGAATGTTTCTCCAACTGCTTGTGTTCTCTCCTATTTCCTTGAGCAGTGGTTTGTAGTTCTCCTTGAAGAGATCCTTTACATCCTTTATTAATTGTATTCCTAGGTATTTTATTCTCTTTGTAGCAATTGTGAATGGGCGTTCACTCATGATTTGGAACTTCTTGAGTTTTTATGAATGTGTTGACCCAAAATGTTTTTTGATTTAGTCACTATAAAGAAATCACTAATGGTAAACAGCCTTTTTGTTTTAGTACTTTCCCACAGGGAGGAATGTGTTGAGAATCTGGAAGAATTTACAAGAAGGTGGCATTTGAGAGCTAAGTTATGAAAGAGAAATGGGAAAGATTTTAAAAAGAAGAACTTCATAGAAAGACTCAATCTTATTGGGAAGGATCTGATGTAAAGGAGAGCTAGGAGTGAAAGACGTGAAAGTTGAATACTTGTCACTCTGCTTAGTTTGTCCAACTCGAGACCAAAATATACCTGTATGTTGCACAGCAAAAGTTGTAAGCCACCAAAAAAGTTTTTAGTAACAACGTAGTCCTCAATAAGTGAGTCGTAGCATTTGATGGGACTTATTTAGAGTGATGTAAAGGAGTAATTTTTATGAATATGTACAGAAGACAGAATGATTTTACATTCAATATAAAAATTCAGTTATACAAAAATGCCATGGCAATACATTTACGAAATAACAAGAAAATTATAATATCTGTATTTCTGGAAAGGGAAATGGCAGCCAACTGTTTTTGTTGTTAAAACTATTCAGTGCTTGTATTTTGGACGAATAAGTAAACAGATGCAGAAATCAAATGAATGAACAAAATTCTATAGGTACAAGATACATCAAAAATGAATCAGCAAAAGCTTATTATTCAAGCACTTAAAATGTGTCCTGTCATCCTCAAGGTGCTATGTATGGTTCTGGTTCCCTTTATTCAGGTATCATTCCAATTTTCCCATAGCTCTTACTTCCTCATGGTAGTAAATGCATGTTTACTTACCTGTATCCCCAACTAGACAGTAAACTGTAGGAACTGGGACTATGATGAAATTATTGACAATTCATTTGATCAGTATATATTTACTGAGCATCTGCTAATTTGCCAAACACTTTCCTAGGACCTGACAATACAGCAGAACAAAGTCACAGCCTTTATTGTGCTATGTATGGCAATTAGGATTTTTTTTAAAAGACAATGTGTGATGGTAAGTAACTTCAAATCTAGTTGGTTTAGGAAAATATGAAAGACAAGTACATTATGTGTTCCTCTAATCAAAATTTCAATAAAATATATAAATGAAAGGGTCATAGTTGACTGACAGAGTGGGGAAGGGTGTATATTCATAGAGAAATTTAAATTTAAGTCAAATCATGGAAGATAACTAGCATCTTACTTTACAGAGAGAAAGGGAGAAAGGGTGTTTTCACAAGAAAAACAGCTGCAGCAAAGCCACAGAGGGCTGAAACTGAATATGACTTCAGGCAGAGAAAGACTGTTCCAGTCTGACTCCTCAGAAGCAAAGATGGGAGGCAGGAAGCTCGATGTTTGTGCAGTTCTCGACTTTGAGTTATTCATTCATTCAGTAAACATTGACTGAGGATTACTCTGTCCATTCACAGTGTAGTTACTGAGGGATGGAATACCAAGGTAAACAGACACAGACATGAACCTTGTGGAACTTCCTACACCATGTAATTGGTGGCAGAGAGACTTCTATCCTCATACCAGAAAAGAGTCTAATCATTAAGGGGTTTGTGGAACCTGGTATCCTTACTCCTCCTCTAATATTTTCTCAGTCAACTTGGGAGTCCATAAGCCATTCAAGATGCTTTACATTATCAAGACTTCATCTTGACCTTTTTAGTTCATAAAAGATGATATAGCACATTTGGTTTTACTTTGTGAGTGCAAATTTCCAATCTCAAAGTTATGTTTTAAGATTGAGACAACGGTAAAAAAATCTTTTTTAATCTGAGAAGTATTTTGTTCAGATGGTGAGTTCGATCACTCAGTTTGTCTTTTTGATTGATCCTACTAAGGCACACTGAGACTGAGTGCTGACATACTTCAGGTCCAATTCTCAGTCCAGAGTCATAACGCTGAAGGTGGATCTTTTCTTAAACGGTGCTCTTAATAACCAAAAACTTGCAGTGTGCCAAAACAGGCATTCTGTTAAAAAGCAGTTTGCATAAATCTAAATTAAGCCTATTTCATTACTAATTCAATGAATTCATAAAATATAGGAATAATTTTACCCTTATTTTAATTTGAATCAGAAAATGTTTTTGGATGTGTCTGATTAATTATATCTCTAGTCTCACCATCATCTAAAGGGAAAGAAAATAAGAGGATGATAAAGCTGAGCCTATTCTCTGAGGGAGTGCTCACAGCTTTTTCTGTGGGGTTTAAGGTATGCAAAGGACCTGTCTGTATTCTTACAGATTTCCGTCTTGCTTTAGGAATGTTCATTGCATCACCGAAGTCACTCTTAAAATGCAAACATAGTAATGCTAAAAATGAAAAGATATAATTATTGAATTTTAAACATTGATTTTAGTAGAAGGGAGGTACCTAGCTTATCTACATGAACAACTAAATTTTAACCAATTTTCTACATCTCCATCATAAAACAGATTCCAGTGCCACAGAAGCCAAGTCTAAGACATGTGTTATTGATGCCATGTCTAAGTCATTTCACTAGATTTTTTAAAAATACTGGACAACTTAGTACACTGAGGAGACTCTAAGTCACCTCCCCCTATCCCTTACAAGATCTCTCTCCAGGCTTCATATTCACAGTTGAGATAAGGAGAAGCAATGCCCCGAATACAAGTGATTAGATGAATGATTTTCTTTTCACGTTTTTCAGCAGGGAGCAATTGTGTTGCCAGTAAGAAGCAATGGTGCTTAAAATCAATTATTAGGACAAAAACCTTCCAGCTGGCTGAGATGTCCAGAAAAGTTGTTTCTTAGTGAACTTAGCTCATGTCGAACATTTCCTTGCTTAACTAGGGAACAGGTTGAGGCCCTTAGCACTAGGATGCAAAGTCTCCTGTTGAAGTAGTTAGTCATTATTGATTGATTATATGTACTTGTTGTGTATGGTTATGTTTAGAGTGTGTATGTGGACACGTGTTAGAAAAAAGAGAGAAGGGGAAAGAGAGAGGATAGAAGAAAGAGAAGATAACGAAGAAATACTACACAAAATATCAGCATTGCAGGAGTTCAAGTGACATATTCTAACCATATAGGGTCCACAGTAGCTTAAAAATTGCAGAATGGTTTTCTTATACTTTCTTATGATCAGTACAGAACTCCCGCTTCCCCTGCTGTCTTGGACCATCTATGTCTTCTCATTTAGCATCCACTCAGCAGCTCTACCATATTCCTTTTGCCTTCCTCCCTCCACATGCCCA
This sequence comes from Cheracebus regulus, assembly GCA_963574635.1. Taxonomy (NCBI): domain Eukaryota; kingdom Metazoa; phylum Chordata; class Mammalia; order Primates; family Pitheciidae; genus Cheracebus; species Cheracebus regulus. Next base: position 5,303 of record CAUYQU010046246.1, on the reverse strand, counting down.
AGGGATCTTTTCCTCTTATGCTACACTGACTGTAAGGTGTCAGTAATTGTAATACTCTTGTTGGAGGTTAACTTTCTAGTTCTGATGATGGAATTGAGAACTGGTTATATTCTTTCTAAGAATATGGGTCTTTTTTCAGGGGAAAAAAACCCATGAAAGGAGAAGAAATCTTAGCCTGAATGTTACTGACCCTCTTCTCTAGACTCAGTATGTAGAAAAGGAGATGATTCATACCTACATCTAAGACTAAGGCTTTCCCGAGGTTGCACTGATAACAGGAGAAGGTTAGTGGACATTATCACAGTCCCTGTGTTTCTCTGCGAAGTGCCACATCTTTCTCCTCTAGGGAGAGGAGGAGCAAAATTCTTCCAGCAGGTACCAGAAGGTGTAACAGCAAGAACAGAGACTGGAATGTATGTCCTGTCACTTCAGCTGCCATGGATTCTTCCCTTTACAGGGCCACTTGATCATAATCCAAATTTTTGCAAGAAAGATCACGCATCAGATAGTTTTTCAATTCTTTACAACTATCTTGCAAAAAGTCAAATCTTCTTGATTTCTGACATTGCATTATCTCCATATTAGAATGACACTGCATTATTTTCCTTCAAATATAAGTTTTGACAGATTGTATTTAAATTAGGTCACAGTCTTCTGACCAAAGGAAGAATCGTATCCATATAGTTACTGATTAAGGGATTCTTAAAAAGGATTGTCTTAGAGACCCCTAATAGGAGGGTCATTTGTTTCTGTGGACTTCCCCTCCAGATGTGGCTATAGATCCTGAGAATGGAAGAAAAGAGTGGGAAGAACCCACAATATAGGATGGTTACCTGTTATGTGAAAGAAAACTAGACCTTATAGCCAAGATTAGCCTCCAACTAACATATTCCTGTATCCTATTATGAAAAAGTGGCCTCCTTCACTGCTCTCATTTGCTTTAGCATAGATAAATGTCAGGCATCAGGAAGGAAGAAAGATGAAATCCACCCTGCTATACATACATTTCCTCATCTTCATAACACTATATGAGGTAGCTATTATTATTCTCGTTTTATAGATGAAGAAACAGAGTTTAAGGGGTTTGCCTTTGGTCACATAGCTAATAAATGTCAGAATCATGTTTAGAAGCGGGGTCCTCTCCCTCCAAAATTAGTGCTCTTAACCACAGAAATACTGGCCTTTTAGAGGAGAAAGGTGATATTATGTTCGTTCATTCATTCCTTCTTTTGTTCATTCAATGAGCAATCTTTTCTTGTTAGCTAATATGTGCCAGTTAATATAACAATTTGGAAATATAACAGTTATGAAGCTCACAGGGTCTCAGGGAGTAAGGAACTCCTCTGGAACTTCAGAAACGCAACAAAAGATCTTCAAAAAAGAAATGCTTGCTGCACCTACGCTCCTTGGAACACAGAGTCCTTGAACCCTTCAGGAGACTCCAAAGTCCTGCTCACTTAATCACTGTGTCCCAGATTAGACTAAAGATCATATGCTAGAAAAACGAGTTTGCATATAAGTTCACTTTCCCTCAGACTTAAAGCTTATACACTGCTAAAAGCTGGTGTCTGTACCAAAGTCAGAACAAGGGCTCTTTGGGGAATTCAGGGTTATGCAGGTGGAGACTCTTGCCGCTGCTTCCCAGGCCTGTCACCTGGCATCTGAGTCCCATAAGCAACAAGTCCAGGAAAGATAAATTGAAGAGGGATGTTTCTGTTCTCCATGTCCAGGTGTGGAACAGCTGGTAAATGCCAGGGGACCCCAAAGCTGTAAGCAATAAATTCTGCTGAAACTCTGGCCACTTCACATCACTGTGGATTTCTCACATTAATAATCACTGCCCTGAGCAAAATGGAAACTCAGGTGTGTTCTGTTGCTTTGCTTTCCAACATATTCACATCGTCACCTGGTTCAGATTCACAGGGGGGCCTAGAAAAATGATGGGCAGAAAGCTGTGATTTATACAGGGAGTGGGTAATTAAGGCAAAGTGACTGGAAGGATAGCCTTAGTTGAATTTCTTTCACAATCTTCATTAGAAGCCACAAAGTCCAAAGAGTCAATGTATGAATATCCTAAGTATGCATATATGTACACACATGCACACACACACACACACACACACACACACACACACACACAGAGCGAGCTAAATGCTTGTGAGTCAATTGAGCTTGTTAGGTTACTGGCATTAACTCAGGATGTTATGAGGTTATGAGTATTAGGTTACATGGTTACAGTTTTCTTTTAAAAATTGCATAGGCAAAAATAAGAGGAAAGAAAAAATAGCAATTTATGGAACAAAATAATTTGGCAGTTTCACAGTACTGAAAATTAAGCTTGTTTAATGTGCAATTAATTGAAAATATATATATTGATTAACTTCAAGTGTCTCCTGTATAAAAAATTCTTTTGTCACATTTTGATCTTCTTAGTTATACACATCTCTGCACATAAACAGAGGGACATAGATGCAATCTATGGAGTGTAGATTTTTGTTTATTTTTTGAGTCATGACTGAGAATTTATGTAATGAAAAAAATACTGTTTTTTCCACTGTTTTGTGTTAATTTGTGATCAGCTGACATGTAGTCAGAGTATTGAAGTATTAATGGGACTAAGTGAATTTTCTATACTTTCCTCATTTTATTTTTCTCTTTTTGTATATTCAGGAGAGAAGAGAATCACATCGAAGCGACCATTTCTAAAAGCTAAGTATAAATATAAATGACACTGGATTTCAATGAATTGTGTGTGCTCTGAATACATAGGTCATGAATAAAAGACAGGTCAGAGGAAACCAAGACCCAACCGATTTTCATGGCCATAAACTTTGTCACTACACTTAAAATTTTCAAACCTATACCAAGAGATGAATGATAATACTAACAACTACCACTTGTTGAGCAACTACTATTTTGTAAGCATTTAATCTTCATGGCCACTGTAGTGTCAGCTTATCCAAATCGAACTTGAGGCTCAGAACACTTAAGTAACATGCCTAGGATTCAAATATTAGTATGTAATGAAACCAAGGTTTGAGCTTGGGTGATATGACTTCAAACGTCATGCTTGTAGTTTCTATGCCACTCTGCCTCCCAAACAGTCAAGGGAGAGTAAAATCTCCAGATAATTAAGAACACACGTGAACATGTCAGCATTTTTCTCTGTCGGGCTATCTTTGCCAGTTGAAATCTTGCTCCTCCTTGGAGCTTCACAGCTTAATTAAAGGTTTGAGAATCCTATGGATATGAATTAAAATCCAATTGGTCTTCTACATTATGTGATCTGAAATACATTGCTTACCCTTTCTGAATCTGTTTTCTTACCTAGAAAAATGCAAACGATCATTCCTACCTTACAGGAATGTCGTGAATAATAAATACATTGGTTTATGGAGTGTTCTTCATTGCAGGCACATCGTAGGTCCTTAATAAACATAGTTTCTATCTGTCACTTATGCCATAAAGACTACTCTATTATTCAGAACTGAAACTCTTTTCTTACTTCATTGTCTCACAGGTTCATTGTTTTATACTCTCTTATAAAGATATCGTGGTTACTTGGTGTTCCATTTCCCCAAGTAACTTATAAAGTAACTGATGTCAAGATTGACCCCTTATAACCAATCATATTTGCACATGGATTCCAGAATTCATTAAAATTCTGGCACACAAGTTCAGTGAGGGCAGGAAGAGACAATGTGAACATTTCATTGAGTATTTTAAAACTTCAATTAGTCAAAATTAGCAGATCCCTATAAAAACAAAGTGAATATAAAGGATTAGAATTTGAAGAAATATACATAGAATTAGAAATGTTCCATCATCGTCTTTGCCTCTAATTGGAAATATTGTAAGTGATTTGCTATGAAAATAACATCATCTGAAACAATGGTGAACCACTGAAATGAATGGACTAATTAGGTTATTGGGCCATCACAATGACCTGTGCACACTGCAAAATTATCCCGCTGGCTACATGACTGATAATAATATTTAACTACATTGTGACTTTAAACATTACAAAGGCCACAACTGACATCACCCCAAACTATTGGTTTTAAGATGGAATAAAATAAAGATATATAGGTAAATTTTCATTAACACAAGAACATGTAATATTTTTCCTGATGATTTTGAAAATATGGCAAATTGTACTCTTTTATCATATAAGTAATCAAGGAATCAACATAGAATAAAACATGAACAGAAATCTGAGGACTCTAGTTCTGAAGTAACAGTACAATTAAAAAGGGAAAGCACTCCTAATTCTTAAGAGTCAGAGATTTATAAGAAAGTATGAAATTGTACTATTTTATGAACATGGTTAAACTAAAGGAACTCAGTTTCCTTTCAATTGTGCCTAAGAAAAAACTAACAAACCAAATGACTAAATGGGAGATTAACAAAAAATTGAAAAGATTGATCTGAAAAAGCTTACTGAAAAAACTTTTTATATATCAAGGGCCGTATTGCAGGAATAGCTGTAAGAATAACCTAATAACTTCTTTAATCATTAGAAATTAGAACCCTACAAAATATCCAGGTGACCTGAGAAAGCATAAGTGATCTTTAATAGAATTCTTCGTTTCTTTATGCATGCATTTATTAATTTCTTATGTTTATTCATTTATGCACACATTTGGGTTAACATTTATTGAGCACATGTACACCTTGTGCTAGATGCTGGCGATAAAATATTTCAAACCAGGTCACTACCCTTAAGGTAGATTACAATTTAGTGGGGGTTCCAGGCATATAACCAACTAATTATAATACACAATTACTGTTGCTTTAATTGGGAGGTAAATAACTCTGCCTAAGGCCATCAGGAAAAGCTTCTCAAAGAATTGACATCTTATCTAAACCCTGATAAATAAGAAGATGGGAGAGTGTTTACCATATGGAATAGGTTCAAAGGAAGGCTAACTCAGGCAGAGTATAAAATAGCATGAAGTATTTGGGAAACAACAGCATGGCTGTATTATAGACATTAGAATAGGAATGACAGGAAAGAAAGTGAAATTAGCTTGGAAATGGCCTTTAAGGGTCTTGGTGCTAGTCTGAGAATGTTGTTAGGCTTTACCCTTTAAGGAAAATAGCTTAATATTTTAAAAAAAGAAAAAATGTTACTAGAAGATCTTTGTTTTAAAATAATTCTTGCTAGCCATGTGCAGAAAACAGAAACTGGACCCCTACCTGACACCTTACACTAAAATTAACTCCAGATGGATTAAAGACTTAAACATAAGACCTAACACCATAAAAACCCTAGAAGAAAATCTAGGCAAAACCATACAGGA
>CAUYQU010046245.1:0-29150 GCA_963574635.1 Cheracebus regulus | reverse complement strand
TTGTAGATTCTGGATATTAGCCCTTTGTCAGATGGGTAGCTTGCAAAAAAATTTTCCCATTCTGTTGGTTGGTGGTTCACTCTAATGATTTTCTTTTGCTGTGCAGAAACTCTACACCCATCAAACTACCATTGACCTTCTTCACAGAACTGGAAAAAACCACTTTAAGCTTCATATGGAACCGAAAAAGAGCTTGCATAGCCAAGACAATCCTAAGCAAAAAGAACAAAGTTGGAGGCACCACATTACCTGACTTTGAACTATACTACAAAGCTACAGTAATCAAAATAGCATGGTGCTAGTACCAAAACAGAGATATAGACCAATGGAATAGAACAGAAGCCTCGGAAGTAATGCCACACATCTACAACCATCTGATCTTTGACAAACCAGACAAAAACAAGTAATGGGGAAAGGATTCCCTGTTTAATAAATGGTGTTGGGAAAATTAGCTAGCCATGTGCAGAAAGCTGAAACTGGACCCCTTCCTCACACCTTATACAAAAATTAACTCCAGGTGGATTAACAATTTAAACATAAGAACTAACACCATAGAAACCAGAGAAGAAAATCTAGGCAATACCATTCAGGACATAGGCATAGGCAAGGACTTCATGACTAAAACACCAAAAGCAATGGCAACAAAAGCCAAAATAGACAAATGGGATCTAATTAAACTTAAGAGCTCCTGCTACCTTTTATTTAGGGAAACTTACATTTCATATAATTTCCAGATATCATGCAATATTCTTCTTTTAACTTTTCTTCTCAATCATCTAAAAATGTAAAAGCTAAGTTGGGCATGGTGGCTTGTGCCTGTAATCCCAGCACTTTGGGAGGCGGACACAGGTGGATCACCTGAGGTCAGGAGTTCAAGACCAGCCTGGCCAACATGGTGAAACACTATCTCTACTAAAAATACAAAGATTAGCCAGGTGTGGTGGTACATGCCTGTAATCCCAGCTACAGGGATCAGGATCTCAGAAGGCTGAGACAGGAGAATTACTTGAATCTTGGATGCAGAGGTTGCAGTGAACCAAGATGGTGGCAGTGCACTCCAGCCTGGGTAACAGAGCAAGACTCTGTCTCAATCCATCAATCAATCAATAAATAAAAATAAAAATGTAAAAGCCACTCTTAGATTGCTGGTTGTACAAAAATAGATAGTGGGCTGGATTTGGCTCACTGGCAGCAGTTTGCTAAGCCCTAACCTAAAACCTTAGAAAGAAGGCAGGGAAAAAAAATGAATGTGCGTTTATATTGAAACTGCTTTATTTATTTTTTCTTTGAAGGATCAAGAGGGAGATTTTTTGCGTTGCTGTAAGGATAGCAGTAATAGTAGTCAATATTGTATTTCTCTTTTCTTTGTTTTTGTTTTGAGACAGAGTCTTGCTCTGTCGCCCAGGCTGGAGTTCAGTGGCTTGATCTTGGCTCGCTGCAACCTCCACCTCAAACAATTCTGCTGCCTTAGCCTCCCGAATAGCTGGAACTACAGGCGCGTGCCACCATGCCCGGGTAATTTTTTGTATTTTTAGTAGAGATAGAGTTTCACTGTGTTAGCCAGGATGGTCTCAATCTCCTCCTCCCAAAGTGCTGGGATTACAGGCTCGAGCCACCGCACCCAGCCCCATACTGTATTTCTGTAGCACTGTGTGCCTGCTACTTTTCACAGTACCTTTACCTTGACTGACTCCCTTAATTCTCACAATAAACCAATGAGATAAGAAGCATTATTATTATGCCCATTTTACAGGTAAGAAAACTGAAGCAAAGAAACTTTAAATAATGTGCCCCAAATTCTCAGTGCTAGTAAAAACTGTAGGGCTGAGGTGAGAAGTCAGGGAGCGTAGTTCCAGCATGTGCATCCTTAACTGTAATGTTAGTTTCTGGCTTAATTTAGTCACACACCCAATGAAGCCTGCTGTGTGTCTTTCTGTTTGAATATTCTTCACAAGATCTAAATAATTTAGTGGGATGTTTTCATTGAGAAATCTGTCTGTGAAATAGTATCAGAAGCGAGAGAGATGGAAAAATGCTAAGTAACTTTTTTTCAAATCGATACATATTTTAAAAAATTTCTTGAATAACATAATTTTAGCAGGCAAATTGAAAATCGCAGGAAGTATTCCAAAACATTTCATGAAAATGAAAGAAGTTTTATTTGCTTGATTAATTGATATTGGAGTTAGGAAAGACTTTAGGACTTTGCGTGTGTATTCCTTGAATTAAAAATGAAAAATACTATTGAAGTGGGGTTCCTTGGGGGATGGTGTCACTGTGACTGTCCTTGGAGAACCCAGCAGGCCCCTAAGCAGCAGAGTGTTTTACTTTCAATTTAACTTGGAAATCACTAAGTAATCAAACAAAGACTACAGCCCGTAAGGAGAAAATTGGTTATCAAAGATTTCAAGTCTGTGAAGAATTTCTCAAATAAATCACCAATTGTTTTAAGTTTTTAAAACAAACTGTGTCGTATGTTATGAGTGTATACTTCTCGGTGGGGGGTAACTCATTCATTTATGTGAGGAAGACAAGATGTACTCTATAAAAGCTGGTTGGTTTTACTAAATTCTATCTGTACCATTTTTGAGTTGATTAATATTTGGCAAAAATCCATTCCTTCTCCAGGAAGGAATGATGATATTATTCCTAAAAATGATGATGATGATATTACCAATCTCACAGGCTGGTTGGAAAGATGAAATGAGATAGTGTATATGCATTGGAAATTGTGAAAGGATAATACATATATTAATCTCTTTTAATAAAGCCAGTGGAAAAGACAAATCTAGCTGTATCTCTCATTTAAAAGAACTTTATTACTACCTGTATCAGCAAAATTCAGATTAGACGTTCATTGTTTATTTTTTTCAGCAAGAGCTGGAAAGCAACTAACAGTGTAACTGCTATCAAAGATGGTTTCAGAGATCTGTGAGAATGCATATATTCATTTTAATTTAAACTGAGCATGCAGTGTCAGCTTCACCTCAGAAATGTCTTAGGGGATAGATTTTATTAAAATATTTGTTTTATATCCTTACTAATGAGAAGCATTTCCTCAGCTTTCATCTAAACTCTTATTTTTTAAGATAAAAACTCATCTGTTCAAGTGAAAAATGTGTGTGGTGGTATCTCTAGGAGAAGAGGTATGATACTTGGTAAAAACCTCACCACTTTTGGTAGTTCTTAGCCAGGTTCAACATTCAAGAAAAAATTGAAATGTTATTCTTCAGCTTTGTGTTCTTTAAAACTGCCAATATTTTCAAGGTTAACCTTTATTTTTACTAGCCTACTCTGTTATTCTCTAAAGTTAAATTATTGGCTTTCTTTAAAATTACCTTATTTTTAATGGGATAAAATTGTCCTTATTTGCAACTTCAAGGTGAATGGGTATGCCAGGCTCAGTGGGTCATGCCTGTAATCCTAGCACTTTGGGAGGCCAAGTAGGGTGGATTGCCTGGGCTCAAGAGTTCAAGAACAGCCTGGGCAACACAGTGAAACCCTGCCTCTACTAAAATACAAAAAATTAGCTGGGTGTGGCAGTGTGCACCTGTAATCCCAGCTACTCAGGAGGTTGAGACAGGAGAATCACTTGAACCCAGGAGGCGGAGGTTGCAGTGAGCCAAGATCGTACCATTGCACTCCAGCCTGGGTGACAGAACGAGACTCTGTCTCAAAAATAATAATAATAATAATAAAAGATGAACAGGGTAGACATGTGTCTTAGTCTGTTTTCTGTTATTATTACTGAATACCTGAGACTGGATAATTTATAAAGAAATAATTTTATTTCTTACAGTTTTGGAGGCTGGGAAGTCCAAAGTCTAGGGGCTACATCTGTAAGGACCTTCTTGCTGTTGGGGACTCTCTGCAGAGTCCTGAGGTGGTGCCAGGAATTGCATGGCAAGGAGGCTCAGGGATGATGGCCAAACAGACCCACTCTGTTATAAACCTCCTCCCTTGACAATAATCCATTAATCAATTAATCTGTAAGTGTATTAATCCATTCATGAAAGCAAAGCCCTCATGACCCAATCACCTTTTAAAGGCCCTGCCTGTTAAGACTGTTATGTTGAAGATTAAGTTTCAAAATGAGTGTTGGAGGGGACAAATGTTCAAACCATAGCAGAATAAGATTGGGACTGTGTGTTATTTGGAAGTAAAACTCTCTGGGGGAAAGGTCATGCTGAGTGATTTCTGTTAGATGTAAACACATACTCAGCAAAAGAGAAATGCCATAGAGAAGTTTCTTTGCTGCAGACCCTCAAATGGGGTTGTTCTTGCTTGCTCTGGAGACAAAATATGAACATTCTATCAATTATTCCAAAGATAACCAAGCAGTCACTGCAAACTGATGTGGAAGAATCAAATAGAATTTCATGTATGACTTTTGAGAACAAACTAAGTGGTCCTTGGAGTAACCTGGTACAAGGATGATTTGAGTAAAAACAGCTCTTGAACACTGGTAAAACCTCATTTTAATGAATTTGAGGGAGATGGAAATAGCTTTGTTACATTCCAATTATATTTGAATGGAACCTATTAAACAGAGCACAGAGGTGGTTATTTACTTGATTTAGTTTATCTAAATAAAGCAGACATTTCGTTTCTATGTCCTGGTTTTGCTATTTTTTTTTTTTAAAGCACTTTTGTTTTCATCTCCCTTTTATTCTGTATCACGTTGAGGTATTTGCCTTGGAGATATTCCATCCCTGACCCCTAGTTCTGGTAATTTCCTCTCTCTCATTCCTTTCCAGCCTTCTTTACTCTTCTGAGATGCTAATATAACAATACTGTAACAGTGGAAAGCATAATTCTGAACCATAGCCGTGTTTTCATTAAGCAGTTTGGCTGCTATGTGGACAGGGACTTGTGAGCACATCTGTTCTACAGGATTTTTCATTTAATACAATTTTCTGAAACCACATTGGCAAAGCACCATTATTACAAGCCATCCCCAAGGACATGGGAATAATTTTGCTAAACAGAACTCTAAGTTAAAATGCTACTTATAATTAGGAGATTCTAGTGGCATTTATTAACTGTCCCCTCTCCCCATATATGAAAATCAACTCTGCGCCAGTGTTATTTAGATGAGGATTTTGGGCTTTGTCCTTACCTAGTTATGGGGCTGGGTCTCCTAGACTTGCTTGCCTGTTTTCCTCTGACTCATTTGACACATAATGGCAAGGTTATTGGCCTTGGTTAGGAAGACAGTTTGTGGAAGAACAAGCATTATTTATACCAAATTAACTAGCCCTACCGAAATTGTACCCATTAATCTCATTTAATATGATTATGATCAACTGAGATTACGAAATGCAAGAGCAGGAATGATATCAACTCAATATTTTTTCCATCAGCTTGTTTATTCATTTTTATTTATTTTTGAGATGCAGTCTCGCTCGTCACCCAGGCTGGAGTGCAGTGGTGTGATCTCAGCTCACTGTAGCCTCTACCTCCTGTATTCCAGTAATTCTCCTGCCTCAGCCTCCTGAGTAGCTGGGATTACAGGTGTCTACCACCATGCCTGGCTAATTTTTTGTGTTTTTAGTAGAGATGGGGTTTCACTATGTTGGCCAGGCTGGTCTTGATGTCTTAATTTTAAGTGATTAGCCTGCCTCAGCCTCCCTAAGTGTTGGGATTACAGGGGTCAGCCACTGCGCCTGGCTTAAATTAGTTTATTTGATTGGAGGGGTGAGTGTTAGTAATTCCTTGAATCACATCTGTTGTTTCTTTTCCAAACTCTTGTAAAGTGTATCTTAGACTGAGGACACTGCAAAGCTATGTCCTTGAAAAAGACACCGCAAAGCTATGTCTCTGACCCTTGCTTCCAGGTGAGTGACATGAAGTGGGGACTGCAGTGTTTCATGTCTGCCTGTAACTGGCTTCAGAAGGTTTTCTCATGAGAAGAAAACTGGCTGTAGGTGAGCAGTCCATGAAGTCTTTAGGATGGATTTTAGGCATGTTAGCTTGATCAGTGGTTTTCATTTGGGGGCAATTCTATCTCCCCGCTCCCTTCCAGGGGACATCTGGCAATGTCTGGAGACAATTCTGGTTGCTAGAACTTGGGGGTGGTGGTATACCCTGTGGGTCAAGGTCAGGGACGCTGCTAAACACCCAACACCACACAGGACAGCGTTCCACAAAGAGGAATAATTTGATCCAAATTCTAAGTAGAGCTGAGGTTGAGAAATCATGAGATTTAGGTAAGAAGCTTGTTTGAACCTTAATAGTCCAAAGGCTGAAGAATTATGCCAATCCACTCTACAGACTTTAATGCAGCTATTCAAGAGTGACACATAGATCTATATTTGTGGAGCTGCTTATGATGTATTAAGTGAATTAAAAAACCTCTCCAAGTAATGATAATAATAAACAAATATTATTTATAGCAAACCCTTATTGAGAAATGACTGGTCAGGCATTGCACCAAATGCTGTAGTTGTATCATCCAATGTCATTCTTCCGACATGTATGAAGTAAGCATTAATACTGGTCCCATTTTATAAATGAGGACACCGTGGCATGGAAAAGTTAGATAAAGTTGCCTAAAATCACATAGCTGGTAAGTTCTCAGGGCTTCTTTCTTTCTTTCTTTCTTTCTTTCTTTCTTTCTTTCTTTCTTTCTTTCTTTCTTTCTTCTTTCTCTTTCTTTCTTTCTTTCTCTCTTTTCTTTCTCTCTTTTTCTCTCTCTCCCTCCCTCCCTTCTTTCTTTCTTCTCTTTCTCCCCCTCCCTCCCTTCCTTCCTTTTCTTCTTTCTTTCTTTTTTTTTTTTTTTTCTGAAACAGAGTCTTGCTCTGTCACCCAGGCTTGAGTGCAGGGGCACAATCTCAGCTCACTGCAACCTCCGCCTCTCAGGGTTCAAGCAATTCTCTTGCCTCAGCCTCCCAAGTTGCTGGGATTACAGGTACACGCCACCATGCCTGGCTAATTTTTGTATTTCTAGTAGAGATGGGGTTTCACCATGTTGACCATGCTGGTCTTCAACTCCTAATCTCATGATCCAACCACCTTGGCCTCCCAAAGTGCTGGGATGACAGGCATGAGCCACCGTGTCTGGCCAGGTCTCAGAGTTTCTATACCTTGTCACCGTCTCATGCACATGCACGGAAATCATGATGTGATACTGGAGATTTTATAAAAAGCAATCATCTCCCCCAGTTTTTCTCTGACATCAGTTCCATTTCCTGGAGAAAACTCCTCAGAATCCTTTTGTTTTTGGTTGTTCTATGTCTTAATTCCACAACTCAAAAAATTACTTGATTAAAAAATATTAAGTACCGTTTATTGATTTCCCACTATGACAAAGGTTTAACTCACACTCACACTACCACAATACCCTCTGAACACCTCCTTTCCCTCCTCTTGTTGTTTTTTGTATTTTAAAAAGTTTCTGTTGATCATCAGTGTAACTTTAAATAATAAAGTAGTAAGCCATTTTTTCATTCCATACATTTTTATCACAATTTCCCTTTTCATACATTTCTCTGTCTTAATACCCCTGACTTTCTTGCTCTTTGGTTCCCTCCTCTCCTCTCACTGTTGCCAGAATCTTTAACATTTATGTGGTTCTGCAAACATCGGCAAGTCTTCTGCGGCTGTCCGGGAGTTAATGTGGAGGGCTGAAAACTGCTAGCTGTTGTTTACATAGCTGTGGAGATGGGTTATTCTTGGATCATGAAGGGGCTAGGATTACATTTCCTTTACTCCAGGCCCAAAGTCTGCAGCCTTGAGCTCAGGTGGACAATGAGGGTATAAGTGCCAGTGGATTCTGTTTTTCTGAATAAAAACTATGGGATGTAGAAAAATTCCTTTTCAAAGTTTCCTTTCTTGTTAAAGAATAAGGGTGCTAATAACTGTGTTAAGCCCTATCCTATGTAGCTGTTAGCTATGCCAGGCTTACAGGCACATAGTACATTCTATGTCCTTGTACTTTAACCAGGATATCTGTGCTGGAGGTGCTCACAGGCATGTCCCAGCTCTCCATTGCTTTTATCTGTTTAGAAAAGTTTTAAGCTGTTAGCCAATCACGTTTTAGTTAGATTGTGAGGTCTGGCTCCAACCAATGGAGATCAGACACAGCAGTAAGGACGGCTCCCAAATGCATAAAAAATACATTTTTCTGTTTTCCTTTGTTCTTTGTACTCTGGTGGCATGTTGGCTAGTGAGAGTACCCTTCCTGCAGTCCAGGGAGTAAACATTGTGTTGCTAGAAGATCCTTTGTCTTAGTGCTGATTTTTCTTTGTGGCACCGAGCATCTATTTCCAACATCTATTTCTAGCAAAGACCCTTAGCGAATCCCCCGTTTCCAGCCCATTACTTACTCCTGTTCACTCTGCCTACCATCTCTCCTGAATTCTAAAGAACCTGCTCCAGTCACTTCTCTAGTTGCTACACGGACCTAGTGCTTTTGAAAATTCTATCAGAATATGTAACTCTACTGAATTTTATTTCTTCTTGTGAATATTTTGTTTTATGTGTTGACATTTTACTACTTAATTTAATGGATAACAAAGAGTGTATAAGACAGTCTAGACTGTACCCTCCCAGAAGAGAGTTTGGATGTGTTTTTTCCCTTTGATTTATGGGCCCAGCGTGGTCCCTTAGCGCTTTGGAGAATCAGTTCCTGAGGGCCCCTTTGACCTTTGAAGACAGCCTCTGAGGAGAGCTGGCACCACACTTCTAAGACTCCTGCTCTTGGCAACCATTAAATTAAAAGAATATTCCCTTAAGATAGCAACAGTGCTCTTCAGAACATTTCCAGGGGAAGGAACATTTGGCTGTACATGAGAAGCCTGTGAAGTAGAAGCTTTGAGCCCACTGTGCATCAATTTCATATTGAACCAGTGTCACATGGGCCGAGAAGTGGAGGAAGTCACACCCAGAAGAGACTCCTTGGTCATCCTATCCCAAGTTTAACTCACAAAAATAGACAAGGGGTCTGTGAATTTCTGTAAGGCTCTGGGGAAGGAGGCTTGAGTGCTTATCTGTCCTGAAGAGGATGGCTGTAGAGGTAGGAGAGGATTTAAATGGGCTGAGAAGGTGTTTCTGTCCCTTCTCTCTCTCCACCCCCACTTCTCAGTATTCCCCTAGAATGATGCATGGGTTCTGTAAGATTGCTTGCACACACGTTTCAGACTCCCTGCCTATTTTTGAGAATTAAACTCATGAAAGGATCACCTGATGGGTCTCCTCTAGTGGGATTTCTTCCACTTCTCAGTCCTTGCCATGGGTTAGAGGCTGGTTCAGTGTCAAATTGACACACATTGAACTCCTGTGCACAATTCTCCTGATATCAGCCACCCATGAATAAACTTGAGTGAATGAATCTATTTTGTATCCTGAAAACATTTTGAAAATTTTTCTAGTATATAGGAATGATTTCCTCCTTACAATGGGGAAATTGACTATGGCTTTCTAAAAATAGATCTTTAGGATAAAGTGGTGGTTTGCCTGCTAGTTTATTCATCTTGATAACAAATATAAAATGATCTGCTCCCCTTCCTGCCTCTGCCAAAAAAAGAGAAACAAACAAACAAACAAAAAATCAAACACAATAGGCTGAGCACAGTGTCTCATGCCTATAATCCCAGCACTTTGGGAGGCCAAGATGGGTGGATGACAAGGTCAGGAGTTTGAGGCCAGCCTGGCCAACATGGTGAAACTCCATCTCTACTACAAATACAAAAATTAACCTGACTCAATGGCGCATATATGCCTGTAATCCTAGCTACTTGGGAGGCTGAGGCAGGAGAATTGCTTGAGCCTGGGAGACGAAGATTGCATACAGTGAGCTGAGATTGCACCACGGCACTCCAGCCTGGGTAACAGAGTGAGACTCCGTCTCAGAGAGAAAAAAAAATCAAATGCAATAAGTCAGAGAAACTTGATAATAAAAAATGTGTGATGTGCTTTTGTAACCAGGGAATGGGAGCAGGTTGCAGGGATGTTCCAAAGATGCTCACTGTTTCCTGATCAGATGTATTTTCCCAGGTCCTTGGGCCTCACTCATCCAAGAATGGGGAGAGCTCCCTGGTGGCACAGTGAGCTTGTTCAAGTAAGTATCGGACCCAGAGAGTTTTGCAGAAAAGCAATTTATTAGGCAGAGGGAGAGAGAAAGAGAAAGAGAAAGGAGGGGGTGCAGAGAGCAAGAGAGAGCGAGAGAGAGAGAGAGCTCCCACACTGTTATGCGGGGGTATCACGTTAACCTCTATTCTCCATCTAGTCTGTTTTATTAATCTGTCTGTTTCAACTTATGATCAACAAATATTTTCATAACACACAAATTTTAGTGGAGTCCTCTGGTTCTATGTAGCTCACCTGGCAAAACCATCACCTCACCTTGGACACTGTGTAACTCCCCTCCAGACCTGCCTCCCATCAAAGTTCTCTGGCAGCAGGGAGGGATTGTTCAGTCACAGCAAATTGGGATGCGGATGCACTTCTTCATGCTAGAGATATTTTTGTACCTTTATATCTACATCAGTGTTATTGACCCTGGATGCACATTTAAAATCACCTGGGAAACTGGAAAAAAAAAATCACACAAGAAGGGTCTGATTGCACGCAATGCTCTGAAGTAACACAGTCTCTTGCCATTTCTCCTGGCTGGCTAACCACAGATGTAACTGAGTATTCCAGGTTCTTGGCCCCCACTGCCCCAGGAATGGGGGAAGTGGCCCTGGAGATGCGGTGAGTTCGTTCAAGTAAATATCGGACCCAAAGAGTTTTGAAGAAAAGCAATTTGTTAGGCAGAGAGAGGGAGAGAAAGAGAAGTGGGGGGGGGGGCAGAAGAGAGAGAGAGAGAGAGAGAACTCCCACACTGTTGTAGGAGGGGATCCAGAGATGGAGTCTGCACAAGTGAGGGCCAGGGGGTCTTTTAATCTGGGAGTTACTCCTGCCCTATTCAAGTTCTTGTCCAGTGAGAAGAGTTTTTCCAAACTTCCTTTGGAGTGATTGGTTTTTGACTCTGATTGGTTGCCTGGCCCACAGTCCTCCCATAGCTTTTTGCAGGCTTTCTAAACACAGAGAACTCACCTGGGCAGTCTACCTTCCCTCGGGCACTGGAAAAGTTAGACAAAGAACTCTAGGCTCCCAGATGGGGGGTGGATAGAGGTATGGCACTGGGAAGTTCTTGCCTTTGAAACCACACCCCTTGTGGACCTGGGAAGACAAGTTAATACATTCCCTCAATACTATATTCCATAAATATGTACAATTTTTATGGGTAAAATAAAAATAATAATAAAAGCCAAAAGCTAAAAATAAAGCCTATATCCGGGAGCTACCACTAGGGATTCTGAAACAACTGGTTTAAGATGAGACTTGGGCATTGGTATTCTGACAATTGAATATCCATTTTAGTGTGCACTCAAGGTTAAGAATGAATGAGCTATGCAAAAGCTTAAGAAGCTACTGAATATTTTGGTGTACTGAGAATGCATCAATAAGCTATTGCTGTGTAACAGATAATCACAAAATTCCACAACAATAAGCATTTATTGTCCACATGTGCATCTCAGGAGTGGCTGGGGAGCTCTGATGACCTCAGTATGGTTGACTGCGCTTGGCTTCTGGCCATGAGTTTAGTTTATCTTGGGTTCACGTGACTCTCATTTTTTGGGGACCAGCAAGGTACTCATGACAATGGTAGAACTGCAAGGGAAGGGAGGAGAAACATTTTATGTCTCCTTAGGCCTAGGCTTGGTATCGTTAGTCTTTCCCTTCTGTCCATGTTCCACTGGGCCAAAATAGGTTATATGGCCAAGACCAACTTCACTGGGCTCTGCAACCTGACAGTACTTTTAGGCCACATTCCTTGGGCAGACCTCTCATGGTGGATATTTTGAGCAGAGTTACAATTGAGAATTACTATCTCATGCTGCATGAGACTCCCAGACTTAACAAGACTATAAGAAGATAATTACTGTTTCCTTCATTTAGTGAAATTGATAATTTAAAAATTATCTCCCAAATCACTGGCTTTCTATAACCATGTATTCACCCTCCTTTTATAAAGAAACATTTTTGTTAACTCTCTGTTGAGATTGTACAAAGCCCTATTGAATCCTGAAGTAAAAGGAAAAATTAGAAATATTAATCTTAATTTATAATCTTTTATCATTAACTTTTTCTATTCATTGTTGTGTTTTCAAGCATTGCATTAAATCATTACATATATTGATCCCTGAGTTTTCTGGTTTCCTCTTAGTTCTGGTTCTACTCTTTATGAATGTGTGGCTAGGTGTGTTTGTGGCCTCCAAGGATCTGTCCTTGCTCCCAAGGTTGCTGCTGGGTGTACCCAAGAGCTTTCTTTTCTGCAAACTGCCTTCCTAGAACAAAACTCAGAAGTCTGCATTTGCTAATAAATATGCTTATGTGATACAGCCTCCATTTCTGTGTTGGGATTGGCCAGGAAACTCTGCCTTATCTGCTACCAGGCTGACCTCCAGAAGTTCTAGTGGGAGCCTGCCCCTACCTCCCAGCTGTCTCTGAACTCAGGATCTGGGGAACTCAGCAGTCAGCCGAAAGATTCTTCATCCATTCCTCCACAGGGCACCAGGGCATATGGTAGGTACAAATTAAACACAGTAGCAACCTAGATATCTAATTATTCCCTAAGGCAGATATGTAACTCAAGCATACTGATAACTCTGGGTTATAAACTTAAATCTTTTACTATTAATTTTGTAAAATGTACAGAGAGAAAAATTGTACCATTTTAGTAACCTTAGAAAGGTGACTTTTGGATCCATAAAATCACATGGGATAATGACATAGCATAGATTTTGGACTCAAAAAGACAAGAATGTGTATCTTGGATCAACTAGGTGCCATATGTGTGACTTTGAGAACATTTCTTAACCCCTCCGAGTCTCAATTTAATGAGAGTAACGGCCTTTGTCTTTGAGGTGGCAGAACATGTATATAGCTCAGGGCGTATAATAGAGCTTAAAAGAAATAATAATTAGGAGATACCTGAGATTTTGAGCTTGAAAGCATGTTGATTTCAGTCTTAAAGCTCTCTAACAGCATAACTCTTTAGATAGAAGAACTTACAATCATATTACACCTCCACTTTGCTGCTTATGTAGAATAGACTGGGCCTGCATTGTCTTTTCCTGATACACCAAGGCCATTAATAGGCACAGCTGTTCCCTGGGCTATGCTGAAATGCAGAATGCCTCAGGACTTATTGATTCATGAAGGGCAACTTGTCCTTATATGCCTCACTTGACGTGTCAGTGTGCTGATCTGCATTTTATGCTCTTTTGTCTTCTTCCTAGCTGTCATGAGTTTGCTGTCACTTGTCCTTCGTCTTGCTTGCCTTTTCCTTGCTAGTCCTGACTTGTGGGTAGCCTTGTAAACCAGATGTTAGCTTAATAAGACTGTAGGCAGTAAAAAGTATTAATAGGCTGTAAGGACCAAGGGAATCCCTATGCGTACTGTGTACCTTTTGTGACATCTCTCTTACAAAGGGATTGCTTCATGGTGGCAACCTCAACAGACAAAGTTACCAGGTGTCTGGATTTTCAATGGTGAGGTGCCATTATAATAGTTGAGATAGCTCTGAATGGATGAAAGGGTTTAGATCTTTTCTCAGCTAGTATCATGGCTGTATCCTGAGAGCCAGGACTTTGTTTTGTGTGACTTCATCTCCTTTACAATGCCCAGCATATTCCATATTCATAATAGTTGGTAAATAGTGCACAGCATTACATTAGATTTAATGTAATTTGCTTGTCTAGAAGAAAGTAAATGTCTCCAAATCATATTAACAGAGGGTCAAAAACAAAACATAAATTATTAAAGAGGACTCACTTTTCCCTTGGAAAGACTATACATGTAATCTAAGAGAAACTCTGGAATGTTGTTTAAGGATGTGGGATGCCAGCTCTTCATCATGGTGCTTAGTCTGTCAGGTGACTGTATCCATTGATATGGAACTGTCCCCAGCACAGGAAATTTCAAATGAGAGAAACAGGTAGACAAAAAGAGAAACAAATATTGTGGCCTTAAATTATTTCCTGTATGTGTAGGTTAGGGTAGATAAAAGTGAAATGAATTAGCTTGGAATTCAGGTGAAATTCTACCACTGAGAATCCATCTAGAGAAATTCTTACTCCTGAAAAGGATACATCCCTATAAGTGTTCCCCAAATGGAGCCCACCTAAGTGTTGATCAATATTGGAATGGATAAATCATGGTATATTCATGCAGTAGAATGCTATAGAGTTTTAAAAATTAATGAACTACATACAACATGTTCAATTCATATACAATATGATTAACTTTCTTTTATTTATATTTATTTATTTGGATGGAATTTCGCTTTTTTGTCCAGGCTGGAGTGCAATGGCACAATCTTGGCTCACTGCAATTCTGCCTCCGGGGTTCAAGTGATTCTCCTGCCTCAGCCTCCTGAGTGGCTGGGATTACAGGAATTTGCCACCTCGCCTGGCTAATTTTGTATTTGTAGTAGAGATGGGGTTTCTCCATGTTGGTCAGGGTGGTCTTGAATTCCTGACCTCAGACGATCTGCCTGCCTTGACCTCCCAAAGTGCTGGGATTACAGGCATGAGCCACCAGGCCCGGACAGTATGACTAACTTTCAGAATAAAATGTTGGAAAATCACAGGATAGTATGTGTCACTGGCTTGCAGTTAGGTAAAGATAGCAGAGAGTCACTCTGGAGGCTCTAGGGGAGGCTTCGTTTCTTGCCTCTTCCAGCTTCTGGTGCCACCAGAGTTCCTTGGCTTGTGCCAACATCACTCCAGTCTCTGCCTGTCTCTTCATACTGCCTTCTCCTCTGTGTGTGTATAATTGCCCTCTGTCTTTTTCTTGTAAGGACCCCTCCCTTTTTTTTTTGAGGTAGTGTTTCACTCTTATTGCCCAGACTGGAGTGTAATGGCATGGTATTCACAGCTCACTGCAACCTCTGTCTCACAAGTTCAAGCAATTCTGCCTCAGCCTCCCAAGTAGCTGAGATTACAGACATGTGCCACCAGGCCCAGCTAATTTTATAGTTTTAGTAGATTCGGGGTTTCACCATGTTGGTCGGGCTAGTCTCGAACTCCTGACCCCAGGCGATCCACCCACCTTGGCTTCCTAAAGTGCTGGGATTATAGGTGTGAGCTGGCATGAGCCACCGAGCCCTGCTGTAAGGACACTTTTGATTACATTTAAAGCCCACCTGCATAATCCAGGATAACCTCCCCATTAATCACATCTGCAAAGATCTTGTTTTCTTTATAAAGTAACATTTATTTATAGGTTCCAGGTATTGGGACTTGGTATGTTTGGGCGGGCCATTATAAAGCCTACTGGAATCCAAATCATAAAAGTCAGTCCTTGAAGTTTCTGTGCCTAAAAAGTGAGAATTTGGGCAAAGCAAGGACTTATGGATACAACTATCTGGTAATAAGCCCTTCTGCATTCAACCTAGATGGGTGTTTCTTTTTGGTTTATGGTTGCTACCTTGTGTCTTTGGGCCACAACAGGTATGTGGCCCTTAGACATTGTAATCCCTTTGTGCCACTCCAGGCCCAAGAAAATATTCTGATTTAATAGCTCCTGGTACTATTATTATTTCTTTTGAATACAGGGTGGGAGACATTTGTATTTGACTCATTTGGGAGCCAGCTGGTGTGTACATTAAAATGAAAGGCCAAAAATCTTCTCTGAGTTCAGTTTCCTGCTAAGTGAACATCAAGCATATTCATTCAGAATTATAATTGCCATCACTGACAAAACCACATGAGGTTGGTGTGAAATTGCTAGGGAGATCCTGATACACATATTCTATTTATTTCTGTCCCAATTGGAATCAGTAATGCCCATCACAAATAAAAATAGGAAGCAATTTTGCTTGCTGTATTAGCATAAAAACATAGTTTAGTGTTGCCAAAGAGAATAGGAACCACCATTTGTAAGAAGGAGCAAGGGATATATTTCTCCTTGTGATCAATTTTTGATTCAGTAAAAAGTTGCTGCTGCTTCTATGATTATTTCTGATGTTTCTATCTTTATCCTTTATGGAAATAATTTTATTCATCTCTCAGTTGAAAGTCGTCTTCTTTAAACAGTTAGAATAGTATTTTTGGCAGGTTTTATTCTTTCTTTTTCTTTTTTCTTTTTTTTTTTTTGTGGTGAGGTTAGTAAGGCAGAAATGGAAACAACTCTTGTTTCCAGCATTTTCTTGGCTACATTGGACAAAAATATATCACTTTTGAACTTTCAGGGTCTTTCAAAGGGCAAGTCAAAAATTCCAGACCAGACATTGCAAGCTAATGCCACCAGTGTTGCTCTCATACAGCCCATGAGTGAGTGAGTGAAGATAAGACCCTGTTTGTTGCCAGTGGAGAGAACCCAGTGAAGCAGAATGAACAGCCCTCATGAAATTACTGAGATGAAGAGGATGTTGCACAAAGAAATATAAAATTTAAGAGGCTTTTGATATTGTGGGGAAAATAATTTTATAAATCAACATTGAAAAGGAATAAATTTTTATTGTGTTATCCTCTTTACAAGTTTCTTTCACATACAATTTTTAAATTTGAGCCCTCCTGCAGATCTGTGAAGCAAGGTAGGTGTTATGATCTCTATCTTATAGACGAAAAAATTGAGAACTAGAGAGGCTGTGACATGATCAATGTCAGGTGACTCCTAAGAGGCAGAGGTGAGGACCAGAAGCCAGTGTTCCACCATTCTACTGTGGTTGTTGATTAAGTCTGTTTCAAAGGTTGAGTGCTTGTGCGTGCGTGCGCGCGCGCGTGCGCGCGCACACACACACACACACACACATCCCCACACACCCCTTCCATTGACTTTTGTTGTTTCATCCCTGGATTGGAATGGACAATCTGCCCTAGTAAGAATAGCATTCTGTAACAGGAAAACGATCCTTATTCTTAATTCAAAAAGATGCTGGGGCAGTATTGAATCAAAAGATAAAGAAAATAAATACTTTATTTCCCTAGCTCAGTACTCTTTCTCAAGAATGATTTAAAAGAGCACTTTCCTCGGAATCACTTGGAATGCCAACGAAAAAATCTGAAAATTGTCCTTCTCCTTGCTGACCTGTGAAGATGATGCTTAGGTACACTAATATTTGAGCATTATTATCTTTGACTATCTTTCTCTCTGTTATGTGTGTGTATATATGCGTATATGTGTGTGTATATATATATGTATTTCTTCCATCTGAAACACAAATAATGTTGATATAGCCACAAATAATTGTGGACTTATTTGGCTGAGGGAGTCCAGCCCAAAGCATCCCTATCTCCTTGCTTACTAGTAGTAAGGAGAAAAATTATACTGAATAGCTGGAGTCTGTTCTAAAAAGCCTGCTGGTGTTTGCTGGGTTAGGCCCTAGAGATCCAAGCAGCAGCACAATGGCAGAACACCAGCTTCTGAGTCCCCTTCCTGGGTCTGCCCCATTGGAGGGGTCAAGGTTGGATCTAGCTGACTGGGCAGCAGGAGCAGGTGAAAGGGAGTGCTCAGGGAGACTGTGGTAGTTATTTGAGGCTGAGATCTGATGGTAAGTCCTATCATATGCCTATTGTATTCAGTGTTCTTTCACTTAAAAAAAAATAAATTTCTTTTTGTTTATTTGACTTATGTTTGGGTTTTTTTTTTTTTTTCAAGACAGAGTCTTAATCTGCCACCCAGGCTGGAGTACAGTGGCATGATCTCGGCTCACTGCAACCTCCTCCTCCTGGGTTCAAACAATTCTTCTGCCTCAGCCTCCCAAGTATCTGGGATTACAGGTGTGCGCCACCATGCCAGGCTAATTTTTGCATTTTCAGTAGAGACGAGGTTTCACTATGTTGGCCAA
This sequence comes from Cheracebus regulus, assembly GCA_963574635.1. Lineage (NCBI taxonomy): Eukaryota > Metazoa > Chordata > Mammalia > Primates > Pitheciidae > Cheracebus > Cheracebus regulus. Next base: position 11,308 of record CAUYQU010046245.1, on the reverse strand, counting down.
GCTTATCTTTCTGACCTCAAGCCATCTGCCTGCTTCGGCCTCCTAAAGTGTTGGGATTACAGGCGTGAACCACCGTGCCTGGCGTGTTTGGGATTATTAATTTTGCTTTTAGAAATCCTGCTATTGCTTATACCTCATTCCCCTCCCACCTCCTGCCCACATTCTTTCTTGCAAACCAAATCAGTATTTTGTACATTTCCCACTCTTTTTCTGTTTTTGGGAAGCACACTTTAGAATCAGCCACTAAGGATAAGCAATGGTTGGTTTAAGCCAGCCAAGGAGGAGCTCTACCTCTTGCCAATGATTGGTCCAGGTCAAGTCATGTGATATGATTCTGGCCAATGCAATACAAAGGAAAATCTGCTGGGAGAATTCTGAAAAATGTTTTCCTCATTCTTAAAAATAGATGGACATGAATAAACAGTCGTTTTCTGCTGCCGATGTTCTTGTTTCTGCATGTGATGCTTGGAACTGAGGCAGACGTCTTGGGAGAACAAAGAGAACTAACTTGAGGACAACATACTAAGATTGGCTGAGAGGAACCGCAGAAGGAATTCACTTCTTCATCCTTGGTGAACTCACTGGTCTGCCTAATTGGCTAACCCTGCAGCTTCTTCATTTTAGTACCTCTTGTTATATATATGGGATAATAAATCCTCTTGAATTACTGAGCTTGACCATGTTTGTGCATGCATGTGCCTGCTTGTGTTTACTCACAGCTAAAAAGCTTCCTAAGGGATATATACATAAAAAACAAAAGCAATTCTGATCCACGATCTGGATGGGGAGGGAAATGGCAAATACACATATTTGAACTTACTGGACACTGAGCAGAAATTCAAGGAGAAAGCTTGTGCTTTACAATGGTATATTAGTTCATTCTTGCATTGCTATAAAGAAATACCTGAGATTGGGTATTTTATAAGGAAAAGAGGATTAATTGAATCATGGTTCCACTGGCAGCATCTGCCTGGCTTCCAGGGAGGCTTCGGGAAACTTATAATCATGGTGGAAGGTTAGCGGGGAGCCAGGTCTCTTACACGGTGGAACAGGAGCAAGAGAGAAAAAGGGGAGATGTCACACACTTTTAAATAACCAGATTTCATGGGAACTCACTCACTATCACCCGAATAGCACCAAGGTGGAAGTCTGCCTTCATGGTTCAATCACCTCCCACTAAGCCCCACTTCCAACATTGGGGATTACAATTTAACATGAAATTTGGGTGGGGACACAGACCCAAACCATATTAAATGGAGATCCAAGAAGAGTGTTTCCCAAATTTAATATGTATTCAGATCATCTGGGGATCTTGTTAAAGCACAGATTTGTTTGAGAAATTCTGGTCTGGGACCCCAAATTTCAGCAAATGACACTGCTGCTTGTCCACAAACGGCAATTCCAGGCATTAGAGACTGCACACGAATTGGACTCAACTTACCTATATCAGCAGAGCTTTTGGGTCAAGCACCAAACTTGGAAACAATTTTCGTGTTGGAAAAAGTAAACTTTTATAAAAAGTTTGAGATTGAGGTCTCTAAGGTAAAATCCTTTAGAAATGCTATTTAGCTCATAGAATAAAAACCTAAAAGTCTCATTCTGATTTCACCCTATCTTACATCTGTGACAGACTTCTCACCTCCAGACAGGAGAAAGCTTTAAAAAAGTGATGTTCTTTTTCTTCTCTACCATAGATTGCAATAGGAAATGGGTGAGCATACACTAGCAATTGGCTGTAAATGTTTAGACAGCCAGAGGAAACCTAAGTTAATAGCTGTTTCAACTACAAGAAAATATGTTGTCATTTAAACTCAGAGATAATGCCACCAGCAGTTCCCAGGAGTAGTTCCTGTTTCCAGTGGTAGTAAAGAAATGACAGAGTCATCTCATATGAAATTTGATTTGTCTCATAAAACGTTATCAGAGTGCCGGACTGGTCAAGGGTGAAGACTGCTCTCAGGAAAAGTTAAACTTATTTGCCCATCTGAATGTTGAAAATGCGACTTTAGTCTCAGGGACACTGTGATTCAACCAAATTACACCTCTTCATTTATTCACTAATTCACTAAATAGATATTGAGAACATACTATGTGCTAGATATGATGTTAGGTATAAGAGAACTGGACGTAAAAAAGTAAGGTCTCTACTCCTGAGGAATTTAAATACAAACTGTATTAGTCTGTTCTCACACTGCTATAAAAAACTGCCTGAGACTAGGTAATTTAGAAAGGAAAGAAGTCTAATTGACTCACAGTTCCACATGGCTGGTGAGGCCTCAGGAAACTTACAGTCATGACAGAAGGCAAAGGGGAAGCAAGGCACCTTCTTCACAAGACAGCAGTTAGGAGAAGTGCCAAGTTAATGGGGAAGAGCCCCTTATAAAACCATCCGATCTTGTAAGAAAATACTATCATGAGAACAGCATGGGGGAAACCACCTGTATGATTCAGTTACCTCCACTTGGTCTCTCCCTTGACACATGGGGATTATGGGAATTACAATTCAAGATGAGATTTGGGTGGGAACACAAAGCCTAACCATGTCACAAACCAATAGCAATAAAGGATGGGGTGGTATATATAAGTTGTAGTGGAGAAAGCATTTAAGGCTGCCCTGTGGTAGCAGCTAGCATTTCTCAGGAAAGCAATGATTGAACTATGACTTGAAAATGAGTAGGACAAGGCCAGGAGGCTGCAGTGGGAGTAGGGTTGAGGAATTCATTGTTGAAAGACTGAAAATAGTGTGGAAAGGCATATAGGCATGTAAGAAGCTGTGTCCAGGCAACAGAACAAGGAAAGGAGAAATTTACATAAAATTTATGCAAATATATAATGTTTATTATTTCTATAATTCCTATAATTAGGAATTATAATTGCAGAACTGAGTCCAGGGAATCTTAAAACTGCATTCAGAACCAGCAGACTGTGACAAGAGATGTTTTTTGAATGTATTCTATCGTCAAAGACTAAACTCTCCTCTGGGCAGATGGGAACAGTAAACTGTGGGGTTGGGTCCATATAAGGCAATGAGGATGGGTAGACCTGTGGACTTCTGGAGGGTACCTGCCTCAGCTAAAGACATTCAACGGGAAAACAATTGAACTCCAACTTCCCTTCCATACCTCACAACACATCTATGGAGGAATTTTCCCCCTGGACCACTCATGTTTTTGGCTCCTCTATTGGGTTCATATTATTTTAAGTAAGAATACTTTGAAAAAAATCCCTATTAACCTGTTAACCTTTTCAGGCTAGGAGCATTAAGGGGAAGTCAAACAGAATTCGGAGGCCTATTTTGGACTCAGTAATTCATCTGGATTCTAGAGATAAAAGTTGAGTGGGCTGGGGCTGGTGGCTCACTCCTGTAATCCCAGCACTTTGGGAGGCCAAGGCAGGTGGATCACCTGAGATCAGGAGTTCAAGACCAGCCTGACCAACATGGATAAACCCTGTCTACTAAAACTACAAAATCAGCCAGGTGTGGTAGTGCATGCCTATAATCCCAGCTACTTAGGAGGCTGAGGCAGGAGAATTGCTTGAACCTGGGAGGCAGAGGTTGCTGAGAATGAAGATTGTACCATTGCACTCTAGCCTGGGCAACAACAGTCAAACACCAACTCAAAAAAAAAAAAAAAAAAAAAGGTTGAGGGATAGGAAATCTTAAAACTACACTGGAAGCAGCAGATGGTATCGTGATTGTGGTTGGCTTCCTTGGCACTTAAGCTACTTATATTATCCTCTACTTTCTTTGAAATAAACCCTAATAACCAGACTCTAATAACCAGAATCACTTGGTAATGTCACAAATTACTTTTTTGGGTCTCAGAATATTTCATCATTTCCCCAGGCAATGTGCAGGTATCATGACTCTGGGTATTGCTCTGATGGCTCTACTGCTGCTAGTCAAGGAGAAGGGGTTAAAGTGCCAAAGGGTTTTTTAGTAAGGTCTAAATCAGTGCCTTTGAGCAGTCTCAGGAGATGCTGAGAGTCCATAAGGAAAACCTGGGAACGTACTTCTTAGAAAAGAGTCTCAAGTGATGGGAAACCCACAGTGACAAACACCCTGATATATTCACCCCACACACCCCTCACCACTTGTTATCTAATGTTGGGAGTCACAGGCATATGCACTTAGGAAACCGATTCTGGGAGAAATTGTTAAATGCTCTGGTAAACAGATTTTTTTTCTTTCTTACAAACCGTGTTCAAACGCTCTTTGGGAATACAGTCATATTTGAACTCCTGTGAAATTCTAGGCACTAGGATTTTAATTAAACCTAGTGGGATTCCCCTCTCCAAACTGGTATTTCTCTCTGCAGTTACCCCAGAAATTTACAGGGCTAGTAGCCACAAAAGAGGGATCCATGCTCTGCCTTAGAGTAGAATTTCCAGGTCTAACAAATAAAAAGACAGAACACCAATTGTATTTGAATGTTAGATAAATAATAAATAATTTCCAAATATTAGCAGGTCCCAAATAAACCCTAAAGCATTGGCTCTTTGGTCCCTCCATGATTTTCTTGTATTTCACACATTTCTTTCCTGGAAGAAGAACCCTGAAACTGTGCCTTAAAATCAGTTTTTCTGCCTGGAAATGGACTTTTGTATAATACAGGAATTAGCTGTTAAAAGGTTGCTTGAGTTGTAATCATAAACCAAAAGGCTTTCCCTTGTTGATGCCCACAGAATAAACCTGTGCTACAGAGCATCCTTTACAGAGGACAGAGTTGACCTCCCTTGCAGAAAGTGGAAGATTCAGTACCTAGGAAGGTTTCAAGACCTCTTCTCTCAGAAAAGAATTGCAACCAACAATTAGGCTTCTGAGCCCCATTTAAGAAAGGTATCAAAAGCTGCTGCTCTGGGGCTCGTGGAATTAACAATTTTGTAGGATTTCTAGAATCTTTATTTCCCACCCCTGTTAGTAATCTCTGCTTTCCCATAGTGACTGGCAGTGAAACCCTTAAAACACTAAAGAATGGATTTCTGGTTTAAGAAATGAAGCAAAGTGTATAACCCAAAACTCTAATACTACAGTACTCTGAAATGTGAGGTAACATATAATGCATATTATTCAAAATAGATAGTAAAGAAACAAAAGGAGAATGTTTCCAGCTTTTGCCCATTCAGTATGATGTTCACTGTTGGTTTGTCAGAGATGGCTGCTATTATTTTGAAGAGAGTTCTTTTAATGTCTAGTTTGTTGAGGTTTTTTTAACATGAAGAGATGCTGGATTTTTTTTTTTTTTTTTTTTGAGAGGGAGTTTTGCTTTTGTTGCCCAGGTTGGAGTGCAGTGCTGTGGTCTCAGCTCACTGCAACCTCTGCCTCCTGGGTTCAAGCGATTCTCCTGCCTCAGCCTCCCGAGTTTATCGAAAGACTTTTCTGCATCTATTGAGATAATCATGTGATTTTTAGTTTAGTTTACCTGTATATATAACAAACCCACACATGTACCCCTGAACCTAAAATAACAGTTAAAAAAAAGAAAGTTCAAAGCAACACAATTCCTAATAGTGCCAAACTTGACACAATTCAAAGTTCACCAACAATAAAACGGATAAATAAATTTGATATTATACAGGATCTCTCAAGCAATAGGATAGCCTCAGTTGACACTTGAGCCTGTGTTCTTGTCAGCACTGTTTCTTCCTGGACTTGTTGCCTTGAAAAGATTTGTTCATTATTTTAACTGTTAAATTTAGTCTAAAGCTACCTCTTTACATACTTATTTATTTATTTATTTTGAGATGGAGTTTTGCTCTGTTGCCCAGGTTGCAGTGCAGTGGCACAATCTTGGCTCACTGCAACCTTGCTTCTTGGGTTCAAGGGTTTCTCCTGCCTCAGCCTCCCCAGTAGCTGTGCCTACAGGGACCTGCCACTATGCTCAGCTAATTTTTGTTTTTTTTGAGTAGAGATGGGGTTAAGTCACATAGGCCAGGCTGGTCTTGAACTCTCGACCTTGTGATCTGCCTGCCTTGGCTTCCTAAAGTGCTGGGGTTACAGGTGTGAACTACCGTGCCTGGCTCTTCTTACGTATTTTAAGTTTGATCTAAATGTTTCTCTGTACATAGTAAACTAAACCTAACTGGATGTGTAAACAAACTATAACCCACTCTTGTGCCAGTCACCAAGTTTTGGTCAATCAGAGGTGACCAACTGTTCAAATCATGTTCAAATAAGGGAAATGTCCAACAGTAACCAATCCAGCTGTTTCTGTCCTTCACTTCCATTTTCTGTTCTGCCCATAAACCTTCCACTACATGGCTATGCTGGAGTCTTTGTGAGCCTGCTCTAGTTTCGGAGGCTGCTTGATTCATGAATTGTTTTTGGCTTAATTAAACATTTTTAAATTAAAAAAGAAAAAAAAAAGGAAAGAAAAGAAAATCCCAGATGTTGGAAACAAAGCCAGAACTTAACAACACCAGAGTGGAAAGCATGTGAGCTGATGTGGCCGTCTGGGCTGGGGCTGTCAGGCTTGGTGTTAGGGCTAGTACTTAACACCTGTGAGGTGGAAGAGGATGTCTGGGCCCTGTGAGAGATGGATCTTGGAACTTATACACCTTCCTTAAGCTGGGACCCTAGAAGAGGTGGCACCCATCTGTGGGTTGGAAAATAGCCAGAACAGGGAGAACCCAAAATATTTGCTCCCTTTCTTGCTAGGTTCTTAGTGGGAATTTAAAACTATAGGTGTCAGCCTTACATAGTTTTGGGGTTTGAATTTTACCAGTGCTGTAGTCTGAAACTCTCAAGAAAAGAAACTAATATGCAAATTAGTTTGATACGAGGGATATTCAGTAAGCTGCCTGAAGAAGCAGATGCAAATTGAGGCATTAAAGATTTTTTACAGAAAAAAAACCCTCAATAATTACTAATCAAAATGATCAAAGGATAACATGATCCAAAATTAGTGAGACAAGGAATCATAAACAGCGAGATCTGAATCCTGGATTCTAGAATATTAGACTTTGAGATAATATACCTAGAATGAGGATATAAAGAGAATGTACACCAAGTATGTTTAAAATTATTAAGACATGATGGAACTGAACCCAAGGATTAGGGTTGGGAGTCACGGTGGATAACACAATATATAAAAAAAGAGATTTAAAGAAGAATCAAGTAAAACTTCCACTTCCAACACTAAAGAAATGTATTTTCATTACAAAAAAAGCTCAACGAAATTTAGAATTAGTTTTACCAATTAAAAAGAGAATATTGGTATTTTATTGGGAATTATGTTGGAATTTATGAATTAAGTTATGGAATAATAAGCACAAGAACAGCTAAGAAAAATAGTCTGAAAATTACAAGCAAAATAAGGACACAACACTGCTGGATTCATGTTAAAACATCATAAAAGTGTAGTGGTTATCGGCACTTGAATAGAAAGTCCAGAAATAGATCTAAGTCTATAGGACAATTTAGTAAATGATAGAGATCAAATTTCAGAAGGGAAAAAACGAAGCCATTTAGAAACAAATAACTGTGTACTTGGATTCATAACTCACACCTTATCTCAAGATGAATTCTGGATTGATCTGAAAGCTAAATGGTAAAAGAAAACAACATTAAATCGTATCTGTTATAATAGAGAGGACAGAAAATGTATTTTAAAAGAAAATAGTAAGATATTTTTCTGTTAAAATAAAAATCTTGGAGTGAATGGTTTAGAGTGGTGGTTAGCTCTGCTCCTCATGGTCTGTTAAAGATACAATTTCCTTCCCTCTTAGTGTATCACATTTGCTAGGACAATGTCCCCTGCTGCAGGAGTGAAGCTAGTTTGCAGGCACATTGTGTTCCTGCTCTGAGGAAGCGTCTCTAGACGTTACATATATTTGCTTGCATTCTGCTGATGGTTACTTAACCACGTGGTTTCACATAGATGCAAGGGATCCTGGGAAATAAGGCCTTGGGCTGCGTCATCATTTGCTCAACTTCAATTCTTTATTGTAAAATTGCAAAAAAAGATTTTGGTGGACATCCAGTAGTCTCTGCCACCCTGTTCTTTTGCATTTTAATAGTTTCATAATGTAGAAGGTCCTGTGAGATAACTTACAAAAATGTAGGCCATAAAAAAATAAAAAATTATTGCCAGGCAGAATCTCTATGAGCAAAGTTGAATGACATGACAATCTTAGAATCTTGGAATATTTACAGCTTATTTGTCAGACAATGGACGAATTCCACAATTGTGATATTTATATATATAAAACATATGAATACATATTTTCATTCACATCTTCTGGCTCATAACTCCCATAGCTCTTATATTTTCTCTCCAAAGCAGGCCATAGAAAGATATATAAATATACTCCAGTCTTTTGTCTTTGAGCTGCCCTTAAAGAAATTCTCTGACCTACCTCATTTGATTTTGGGTCATAAAACCCCCATTTTAGAAGGAGTCCTGACCCACACTCTGGAGGAAGAAATACTGCACAGAGAGGCCAAGAGCAATCTGAGAATATATCTTTTCTAATATTTTTGATAATAGACCGGTAAATGTAAGTAAGTGTTTCTCTGAGTTCTGTGAGCCACTCTAGCAAATTAATTGGACTCAAGCAGAAGGTGGTGGGATCCCCGATTTATAGGCGGCCAGTCAGAAGTGCAGGTATAAACAATCTGGGGCTGGCAATTGGCATCTGAAGGTAGGGGAGGCTCGAGGACTGAGCCCTCAACCTGCGGGATCTGCTGCTGTCTCCAGGTAAATAGCATCAGAATTGAATTGGATTTTAGGACACCCAGCTTGCATCCCATGCCAAAATTCATTGCTTGCTTGCTGGTGAGAAGGTGCTCCCATGCTCTTGGTCACATAAAGTGTCTGTGTTGATTGTTATGGTGTGAGAGCAAAGGAAAGACAGTTTGTGCTTTTCCACTCAGACCTATATATAAAGAAGCCTAAAATCAAAATTTAAAAAGTTATTCTTATATTTTCTTCTAAGAGTGTTATAGTTTTAGTTCTTACAGTTAGGACTTTGATCTATTTTGAGTTAATCTCTGTATATGGTATAAGGTAGGAATCTGACTTTACTCTTTTATTGCATGTAAATACTTGTCACAGTATCAGTGTTAAGGCTATTGTTTCTCTAATTAAATTTTCTTGATATCTTTGTCAAAAATCAATTGACTACAAATGTAAGAATTTTTGTACTCTCATTTTATCAAATTAATCTGCGTGTCTGTCCTTATGTAGGTACCATACAATCTTTATAGTAGCTTTGTAGTAAGTTTTGAAATTAAGAAGTATGTGTTCTGCAGCTTTGGTTTTTTTTTTTTTTGAAGATTGTTTTGGCTATTCTGGGTCCCATGAATTTCTATATGAAGTTTAGAATCACCTTGTCAGTTTCTGCAAAAAAGGCAGTTGAGAGCTTTATAGACAATTGTGTAGAATAAATAATAAGGGAAGTATTGTCATCTTAATAATAAGTTTTTAGATCCACAAACAGTCTTTCTATTTACTTAAGTCTTTAATTTTTTTCAGCAATATTTAATATTTTCAGTGTATAAGTCTTATACCTTTTTGGTTAAATTTGTTCCTAAATATTTTCTTATTTTTGATTCTATTATAAAGTTATTTTTACTTTTATTTTACTTTAGGAGCTGGAGTACATGTGCAGGTCATGCAAGGTTGTTGCATATGTGCATACATAACCAGGTGGTTTGCTGCGTCTATTCCCCCTTTGTCTATATCTGGCATTTCTCCCCATGTTATGCCTCCCCACCCTCCCCACCCTCTGCTGTCCCTCTCCTAGCCCCCTGAAACTGCCCCCAGTGTGTGATAGTCCTCTCCCTGAGTCCTTGTGTTCTCATTGTTCAAACTGTCCGGCAGTTTGATGCCTCCAGCTTTGTTCTTTTTGCTTAGGATTGTCTTGGCTTTGTGGGTTCTCTTGTGATTCCATATGAAGTTTAAAGTGGTTTTTTCCAGTTCTGTGAAGAAGGTCATTGGTAGCTTGATGGGGATAGCATTGAATCTGTAAATTACTTTGGGCAGCATGGCCATTTTCATAATATTGATTCTTCCTAACCATGAGCATGGAATGTTTCTCCAACTGTTTGTGTCCTCTTATTTCGTTGAGCAGTGGTTTGTAGTTCTCCTTTAAGAGGTCCTTTACATCCTCTGTTAGTTGTATTCCTAGATATTTTATTCTCTTTGTAGCAATTTTGAATGGGAGTTCGCTCTTGATTTGGTTCTCTGTTTGTCTGTTTTTGGTATATAGGAATACTTGTGATTTCTGCACACTGATTTTGTATCCTGAGACTAAGTTGCTTATCAGTTTGAGGAGATTTTGGGCTGAGATGATGGGTCTTCTAAATATAAAATCATATCGTCTGCAAGTAGCGACAGTTTGACTTCTTCCTTTCCTAATTGAATACCCTTTATTTATTTTTCTTGCCTGATTGCTCTGGCTAGAACTTCCAATAGTATATTGAATAGGAGTGATGAGAGAGGGCATCCTTGTCTAGTGCCGAATTTCAAAGGGTATTCTTGCAGCTTTTGTCATAAATAGCTTTTATCATTTTATGATACGTTCTGTTGATATCTAGTTTATTGAGAGTTTTTAGCATGAAAGGCTGTTGAATTTTGTTGAAGGCCTTCTCTGCATCTATTGAAATAATCATGTGGTTTTTGTCTTTGGTTCCATTTATGTAATGGATTACATTTATGGACTTGCGTATGTTGAACCAGCCTTGTATCCCCAGGATGAAGCCTACTTGATCGTAATGAATAAGCTTTTTGATGTTCTGTTGCATTCGGCTTGCCAGTATTTTATTGAAGATTTCTGTGTTGATGTTCATCATAGATGTTGGCCTGAAGTTTTCTTTTTTAGTTGAGTCTCAGCCTGGTTTTGGTATCAGGATGATATTGGTCTCATAAAATGAGTTAGGGAGGATTACCTTTTTTGTATTATTTGATATAGTTTCAGAAGGAATGGAACCAGCTCCTCTTTGTATGTCTGGTAGAATTCGGCTGTGAACTCATCTGGACCTGGACTTTTTTAAAAAAAATGTATTCATAAATTGTTCATTTAGTATATAAAAATGTAATTGAGTTTTGTATATCGATCTTCTATTTTACAACCTTGCTTCAGTCATTTATTAGCTCTAATAATTTTTTGGGGGTTTCCTCAGTGTTTTCAACATAGAAGGTAATGTAATCTGCACATAAAGATAGTTTTACTTCTTCCTCTTCAATCTGAATGCCTTTTATTTCTTTTTCTCACCTAATGGCCCTACTAGAATTCCCAGTACAATACTGGATAGAATGGTGACAGCAGATATTATTGTCTTATTTCTGATCTTTGTTGGGGTGGG
>CAUYQU010046244.1:0-56307 GCA_963574635.1 Cheracebus regulus | reverse complement strand
CCTTTATGGGTAACCTGGCCTTTCTCTCTGGCTGCCCTTAGTATTTTCTCCTTTATTTCAATCCGAGTAAATCTGACAATTATGTGTCTTGGGGTTGGTCTTCTTGAGGAATATCTTTGTGGGGTTCTCTGTATTGCCTGGGGTTGAGTATTGTCATGCCTTGTTTAGGAAAGTTTTCCTGGATAATATCCTGAAAAATATTTTCCAACTTGGTTTCATTCTCTTCGTCACTTTCAGGTATACCTATTAAGCGTAAATTAGGTCTTTTCACATAGTCCCATATTTCTTGGAGATTTTGCTCATTCCTTTTTACCCTTTTTTCTCTGATCTTATCTTCTTGTTTCATTTGATTAAGTTGGTCTTCGACCTCTAATATCCTCTCTTCTGCTTAATCAATTCGACTATTAAAACCTGTGCATACTTCACGGATTTCTCGTATTGTGTTTTTCAGCTCCATCAATTCGTTCATATTCCTCTCTAAATTGTCCATTCTCGTTAGCATTTCGTCAAACCTTTTTTTCAGAGTTGTTAGTTTCTTTGCATTGGGTTAGAATGTATTCTTTTAGCTCACAGAAGTTTCCCATTATCCACCTTCTGAAGCCTAATTCTGTTAATTCTTTGCAATCGTTTTCCATCAGGCCTTGTTCCGTTACTGATGAGGAACTAGAGTCCTCTTTAGAAGAATAGACATTCTGGTTTTGAGTGTTCTCAGTTTTTTTACGGTGGCTTCTTGGCATCTTTATGGTTTTATTCACCTGTCGTCTTTGTAATTACCAACTTTCAAATTAGGTCTCTGAGCGGACGTCCAGCTTGTTAATTCCCAGCTCCGAAATCTGTGTAATTTTCACTGTGGCGACCCGTAATGCTAGCTAAAACAGCAGCATTGAAAATCGTGGTGCTTTTCTGCCCGGGGGTCTCCGGTCTGGCTTCTCAGTCCTTTTTTCAATCAGCTGGATGTACTGCTCTGACTTCACAGAGCGCCAAACATCATCCAAAAGGAGACCCAGTCCCGTTTACTCCGCACCAAGAGCCACCGGGCTGAGGCGCCGGCAAAACAGCCACGCCAGCCAAAAGGGTCGCGCTGGCGACCCGTGGGACTCCTTTGCTGGGAATGTCCTGGTCTGTGGGCACCAAAAATTCATCTGTGAGTGTGGCGTCCACTTGCTCTCTGCACTTTCACTGGGAGCTGCAATCGTGAGCTGCTAGTGATCAGCCATCTTGGATCTCTCTCCAGAAATGGGGTTTACCATGTTGTCCAGGCTGGTCTTGAGCTACTGACCTCAAATGATCTGCCCGCCTCGGCCTCCCAGTGAATGTGGTTTGTGTGTATCTCTCAAATACTTTTTACTATACTCACCCTTCTTGTGATCTGTCAATCTGATATCTGAGACAGCTCTTAAGTGACAAACAGGTAGGTAGGATATATAGCATGGGTAAGCTGGACAGTGAGATGATTCATGACTCATGACTGCGTGAGACAATCAGCATTTCATCGTGATACTCAGAATGGCATGTACTTTAAAACTGCTTAATTGTGGATTTCTGGAATTTTCCATGTACTATTTCAGACTTCAGTTGACTGAGTAACTGAAATGGTGGAAAGCGAAACTGGATGAAGCAGGCCTACTATATACACCATTTATACCATTATATGAAATATTTTTCTTGCTTCTGCATAATTTTTATTACTAGCATATTTATGGCTTAAAGTCCTCAGATTGAAGGTGATACTTATGTGTAAGTAATTTAAAGCAGTTGACATACAAAATGTAAGTGAAACCAGAATGGGTTATATTTTGAGTAAAGAAACATCTGCAGTTTGCTGCAGTCTACCAGAAGGAAATTGGATCATGTATCAGCTATGTGATTGAATAAGACTTTCATCTTTTAAAGAATTTTTCCTGCCTAAAATCTGCATCCATCTGTTATGCTGAAATGAAGCCTGTGATATACACACTGTGATGTGGAGTTTGGGAAGTCCCAGAATGTTTTTCTGTTGCACTTGGGAATGCAACAGGGTTGGGGTGGGATGGGGCATCTGCTGAACTTATTTGAAAATAGGAACAACTATTTTCAAAGCACATTCAGGCTCACACTTTAAGATTGCTTCTTCTTCTTTTTTCTTTTTGAGACTGGGTTTCACTGTGTTGGCCAGGATGGTCTTGATCTTGTGATCTGCCTGCCTGGGCCTCCCAAAGTGCTGGGATTACAGTTGTGAGCCACTGCACCTGGCTGCTTCTTTTTCTTAATGTGGACAGCTTAAGTCAGCTCTTGCATATTTCTTTTTGGGTTCTAAACTATTATTCATTTTTGAGTTATAAATCATGTTATCTTTTACATATTATAAACATTGTATTTTTGAAAGTGGGTTTTTGTTTGTTTGTTGTTGTTTTTTTTAAGACAGAGTCTTGCTCTGTTGCCCAGGCTGGAGTGAAGTGGTGCCACCTTGGCTCACAGCAACCTCCGCCTCCTAGGTTCAAATGATTCTCCTGCCTCAGCCTCCTGAGTAGTAGCTGGGATTACAGGTGTGTGCCACCATGCCCAACAATTTTTTTTTTTTGGTATTTTTAGTAGAGATGGGGTTTCACTATGTTGGTCAGGCTGATCTCGAACTCCTAACTTTGTAATCTGCCCGCCTCATCCTCTCACAGTGCTGGGATTACAGGCGTGAGCCACTGTGCCCAGCCAGGAGTTTCTTAATAGGAGAAAATAGTCTCTTAGGGTGCCTTTTGGCTTCAGACTCTTTATGGCCACTTGTTCTGTTCAACTCTGTGGTGCCACACCCCCTCAGCTCATACCTGTGCACACACACATGTGTGGATTAACTTTCTAGAGTCTTCAAAACTGTGGTCCCTGTCCCTTTATATTTAGTGCTTTGCCATGTACATATTGTTTCAGGTAACCATTGAATAAATGGTTATGTTGAGTTAACGAAGATTTAACACTGAGATAGTCCAGAGCTTAGACTAGTGATCAGTTGCCAAATCAAAATAACACTCTGGTCATTATTTTACGGGACTGTTGTGTATTTGACTCTGTTGGCTACTCCTTGTTAACTGAAGCTTCTTTTCTCTTGGCTTCTTGGGAACCATATTCTCTGGTCACCAATCTTTTCATCAGCGTTTACAACTTTTTCTTCTTAGTCTCTTATAGGTCCTTTACCTCTTCCTTCTTCTTGAATGTAAGTGTTTATGTTGTCCAGTGAGAATCTTCTCTGTTTGTTTTGTTTTTTGAGACAAAGTCTCTGTTGCCTACGCTGGAGTATGGTGGCAAGATCTTGGCTTACTGCAGCCTTGACCTCCCAGGCTCAAGTGATCTCTCACCTCAGCTTCCCAAGTAGCTGGGACTACAGGTGCACACCACTATGCCCAGATAATTTTTTGTTTACTTTCTATAGACATGGAGTCTCACTATGTTGCCCAGGCAGGTCTCGAATTCCCGAGCTCAAGTAGTCCCCCTGCCCCAGCCTCCCAAATTGTTGGGATTACAGGTGTGAGCCACTGTGCCCAGCTCCTTTTCTCAGTAAACTTAAATTGGTGATGAATATTTATCCACAACTAAATGGTTATTATCTGTGAAATAAATGGGGAAAGAAAGGTCAGGAAGCCAATAGGTAACTGGGCACTACACACAGGACAGTTTATTAGCTGAAGGATGAAAACAGCTGTTAACCTATGAGAAGCTAATCACATTTACCAGGAGTCAAAGAAATGCAAATGAATATAAGAGTAAGGTATCTATTTTTTATCTAATTAATTAGCTAAAAGATGTTACAATAATATCTTTGGCTAATTAAAGGTGTACTGAGATTCTAACTTTCATTATGCTGCCTATGGCATTGTAAATTAGTAATATGTTTCAAGAACATTAAAAGGTTTGTATGCACTAATTTAGTGATCTCAATTATGGTACTCTTTCTACAGCAGGTAATGTTGATTGCCTACCCAGCTTCCTTACCCTTTCATCCTTTCTAAAGGAATCCTGAGTCTCTTCAGGAACACACCCCTACCTAGGTTGGCGGTAAGTACTGATTAGTTGAGTCACACAGCACCCCTTTGAGTTTGCTGCAGTATTGCATGCAGTTTGGGAACCTTGATTTTAACCTATGTCAATAATTAGAATTTACTTATAATGGAAAATAATTAGAAATGACTTAAGTAATTGCTAAGAAAATTTACCGAATTAGTTGTCTAGACAATTAACTATAACTCTTCTGATATAAATCTGAGAGAAAAGTAAAGTACAGAATTGTTACACGCTATTGTTATTATATGAAAAAAATATTGCCTGTGGAAAAAAATAGTAAAATACAGCAAAAAGAAATGCTGTTTGCAAAATGTATCGGGGTGGTGATATTAAAGAGATTTTTCTTCCTTCTCTCTTCTTCTCCCAGAAGTGGGGTAAGGGAAGTTAATGAGAACTGAGTGGCAGGTGGTGGGAGGGAGGCCTCATGGTTGTCCTTCTGTCTGAGCTTTGCAGGTGTGATTCTACGGAGTGCACATGGCTTTTCAGTGTGCACGTGTGTGTGTTTGTGGGTGGGTGAGGGAAGGAGTTCATGGGTTCTGAAGCTCTGGCCAATTACTGAGAACTGATCAGGTAGAAGCTGGAATAAATACAATCCTTTTTAAGTTTTTACTCTTTAACTACATTTTTTTTTTCAATTCATGAATAATTCTCTGTAAATAATTTGCTAGCAACTTCCTTAGTTTTTGGTCTTCACAACCTTTCTCCACCTGCTTTCCTACCTCCCAATTTCTCGCTGTTTAATTTGCTTTTTCTCCTTTTATCCAGTTATCTTTGAGCAGTGCCTCTTTTCATTCCTTTAGAAATGACGTATTGAAGCTGTCATAAAATATACATATCTAAGTCTGGGATGTCTTACTTGGTTGTGGTAAGCACACAATTTTTATGGACAAATTAATTATACCAGGTGTTCCCATTAAAATATAACTAGTATTAAGAACCACAAGTGTTCTCCTGGAAAACAGATTTAGGTTTTAAGACTGTTGAGAATACATTTCTGGCACAGGTTTAAGTAGAGAACCTATAGTGAGTTCAATACCTTTTGTAATGTTTCATAAACTATTAGAAACCTGTGTGGGTGGTGGCTCTCAGGCCTGTAATCCCAACACTTTGGGAGGCCGAGGTGGGCGGATCACGAGGTCAAGAGATGGAGACCATCTTGGCCAACATGGTGAAACCACATCTCTAATGAAAATACAAAAATTAGCCGGGCATTGTGGCAGGTGTATGTAATCCCAGCTTTTCGGGAGGCTGAGGTAGGAGAATCATTTGAACCCGGGAGGCGGAGGTTGAAGTGAGCCAAGATCGCAGCACTGCACTCCAGCCTGGGAACATAGCTAAACTCTGTCTCAAAAAAAAAAAAAAAAAGAAAAAGAAAAAGAAACAAATCTCGTTCCTGTGAGAGTCCCTTTTAGGAAAATATGTCCGTATTGTCTTTGAAGTCACAGATATTGAAGCAGATGGGTCAAAGTCGAAAGGAGAAAATTTGAGACTTGAAGATCATGAAGCAAATTGCTGCAGTCTTGTAAGATCTGCCATTGATTAAACCAACCTGGGAATGGATCCTGACTCTGATCCTTTGTACAACCTTGGGCAAGTTCTTAGCTCTCTCTGAGGCTGTTTTCTCTATTTTAAATACACAACAACTATCTTTGCCACATAGGTTTATTGTGATAATTAAATTAATTCACTTTTCAGCTAATTATTAGTCACCTACTATGGATTAAGCATTATGCTAGGGAGGGACATACTTAATCTAAAATAAATGACCTAGTAAAAAAAAATTGGGTTCTCTTTAATTTCTGCTAAAAAAATACATGAATATTTTAAGGTATTTAGCCAAAAGGAATTTGATATAATAAAACATTATTATTGGCTATCCTTTAGGGATTTCTTTAGGGGATCTGCAGAAATTTGTTCTTTTGGAAGTATTATGTGGTCTGTTGTATTCATTGCCTTTCTGTATCAAGCATACATTTGAGCAAATTTGTTGCATTTTGTTTATTTTGGTGATCCATCTGTTTGTATTTCTAGTGTGGACTGAACTTTATTGTATTTATTAGTCATCCTTTCTGACAAAATTGTTATGCTACAATTGTCTCATCTATTCTTTTGCTGAATTAAAAAGAAAAAAAAAATTTAAGACAAGAATTTTGGCCATTGGGCTCTGTCTGGCCACGCTGAACAGGTATGGTTTTGTAATATGGTATCAGTGTCCTGCAGTTTCTGTTATTTAAATCATGAGTAACTGTAATGGGCAGAATGATGCAAAAATTTCTGAAATCCTGTTTTTGTGGCAATCTTTTTAGCAGAACTTTTATATCATCTAGAGACTATGAAATGATTTGTTTAAAGAGGACTAAAGTATATTTACCTGTAAAGTCAATTCTTAAATGCTGCAATGTGAAAAGGCTATTTATTGTTAATGCCATTTCATATTCCTAATTCTACTAAACTTCATAAAAACATTTCAGAGCACCAACAGGGAATTGAATTTTAGGTCCACTTACAAGTAAAACATAAAAATTATTGTGTGTGTGTGTGTATATATGTATGTATTTGAGATACCTCAGTGCTATTGGAAGCAGCCATTCCCACTAACCCTAACTTCCAGAGCTGATGAGATGCTTCAGCTTTCTTCTACAACCAGTGAGAAAAGGACTTCTGAAATTCCTGTGTGAAAGGAATTTTGTTGAGCACACGTGACAGCCAGCCCTCTAACATCTGGGGATAGTTCTTAGTTCTTGGACCTGATGAAGAGATAGTAGACATCAGTTAGTGAAGAGATACCTGGCTAGGCTTTTCAGATTCTTTTTGGTCAGGCTTTTCAGATTCTCTTTCATCATGTTAAACTACAACATACAGACCTAAAGAATTTTTGTTTAGCCAGGCATGGTGGCTAATGCCTGTAATCCCAGCACTTTGGGAGGCTGAAGTGAGGGGATCATTTGAGCCCAGGAGTTCAAGAGCCCAGGAGTTTGAGACCAGCCTGGGCAACATGGCAAAACCCTGTCTCTACAAAAACAATACAAAAATTAGCTTCGCATAGTGGTGCATACCTCTAGACACAGCCACTGAGGAGGTTGAAGTGGGAGGATCACTGGAGCCTGGGAAAGTCAAGGCTGCAGTGAGCTGTGATTGCATCACTTCACTGCAGCCTGGGTGATGATGTGAAACCCTATCTCAAAAAAAAAAAAAAATTCTTGTTTGAACCAGGTTGACTTTAGATCTCAAATTATTTATGCCCTTTTGTAGTTTTTTAGCTTTTGTCTGCAGTTGAGAAATAAGGGTAACTTTCCTCTTTCTGTCCTTAAATATGTAGGGCTGGGAGAAAATTTAAAACTTGGTGGAAGAAGTATTCTGCCTGTGAGGGAGATCTCCCTCCCGTTCATTTCCTGTTCTACTTAACTCATTAAGGAGAACTATCCAGAACAGCCCAGACTTTGTTCCTGTCCTTTATAGAACAGGATGTCTATAACCCAGGGAACCTAGTATCCCCTGGGGTATAAAACCTAGAGTGGAGTGCTTCCAGCTGCAGTTTGATGTGGGGCATGCACAGGAAGGACTTCATTCCTCCCAGGCAGCTTTCCTGAAACTTGGGAACTGGCTTGCCATGGATCCTAGGCTTCTGTTGCTTCTTGTTGCCTGTCTGTGAGTAATAAAGTTGCTTTGTGTAACTTGCTGTGAGAGTTCTGTCTCATAAGACTCATCCTCCACGTATACGCATAACTGAGTTTGTGTAAAAACCTTCTGTCAGAGATAGAAACTTCAGTAGAAATTCATGAGGGCTTTAGACTCCTCCTCCGAGAGTGATATTGGTGCATAGTATTGACGAGCCATTTAGAATCCTCCTCTGAGATTGCTATTGGTTTGTAGTATTCCCCTCTCAGGGACTGATGCTTGTGGTACACAGTATTCTACTTCACATTAGGGACTTTATAAAAGAGTAAGGAAGCAATGATTTCTATTCTTAGGAAACTTACAAGCTAAACGTAATACAGATGTGAAAAGAACTAATGGCAATGGTTTTAGATGGTTGAGAAGTCATTGGAAAAACTGCAGTCAGCAAAGCTCCGAGAGAGATGCCCACTGATGAGATTGGTGTGGGAAGACAGTCTAGCAGTACAGGCCAGCAGGGACAGAGCACTGAAGCAAAAATGAAGAATCTTCATAACAGGGCTGGCAAATTGGTATCTTTTTAAAATTAAAGCAGTTAACAAATGAGAAATGAGGGGAGACCTGAGAAACACATACTGTGAGCTTTTGAAAGCCTAAACTATCCCTTAAGCTTCATGGGGACCTTTGCCTATCCTGTATTTGATTCATTGTGGTTTCTGCCCCTTGAATTGTGCTGGGCCCTTGGGGGTGCAGAATGATCATGTGTTGAGTCTAGGCCATGACCAGCAATGCAGCACATACCACTGCACATTTTAAGACCTGCTTGTCGTTCACTGTGAAGGACTTCTTTAAGCTTAGAAAATTGAAGCATGAGAATTTAATTATAAGTAAATGAAAACAAAAAAAAACAACAACCAATTGATTCCTTGTCAAACGAATGCTGTTGTCAGTTAATGAAGATAATGGAATTGAGTTCTTAAGAAAATGAACGCATAGTTTTCTAGTCAATTTACTGATTGTCAGTTTCTGAAACATCAGTTCTTTCTCTGGACTCACTTACATGTTTATTATATGAAATAGAATTGTATTTTTGTGGTTTTATGTCCTATGGGGTAAAAGCTTGTTTCTTAGGAGGAGGACAGTATTATTAGAAAATGACTTAAATTTTACCATAAAAATGTACTAAAAATATAAATTACAGTAGTTTTATTTTGTTGATAGGCAGGTCTGCAAAAAAGAAAGAAATTAATTTAAAACACTTTCTGGTAGGATAAGTCTTGTGAGAGGTTTTAGGAAGGATAGGAACCCCTGACCCCCTTTTTAAAAACCTTTTAGGTTATTTGGAGAATGAATGCATTGGGTGGAGCAAAAAGCAATATTAAATAGGCAAAGACCTTGGATATCAATTTAGAGCCCCTTGACTGAAGGAGGGCCAGAGAGGAAAATTCCAGGATGAGCTCTTGAGATACTTAAAGCTACAGAATTAAGTATTCATAGGGGATTTCAACAGCTTAGACATCTGTTGAATAACACATATCACTAAACATTTATCATCTGAAGATGGCTCTGGGTTATGTAGAGGATAAATTCAAAAAAGGAAACCATGGAGAAAGCAGTCTGGTTTCATTTCATGCAAGTAGGGAATGAGCAATAATTCAAACTTGATGTGGATTTAGTATTTACTCTGCATGAACTGGCCTGAGTATTCTGTCCTGGCACTCAAGTTCTCTCACATAGGATATTATATATTCAAATGTTCCAATGGTTTCCAAACTGTAGTTTGTGATCCTAGAAGGTTGCTTAAATCAATTTAGTAAGTTGAACTAGTATTAGAAAAAAATAGAGTAGAAATGACGCACCATATGTAATCCCAGCACTTTGGGAGGCTGAGGCGTGCAGATCACTTGAGGTCAGGAGTTTGAGACCAGCCTGGCCAACATGGCAGAACCTCGTCTCTGCTAAAAATATAAAAGTTAGCAGGACATGGTGGTGCACACCTGTAATCCCAGCTATTCAGGAGGCTGAGGCAGGAGAATTGCTTGAACCCAGGAGGTGGAGTTTGCAGTGAGCTGAGATCCTGCCATTGTACTCCAGCCTGGGCAACAGAGCAAGACTCCATCCCAAAAAAATTAAAAAAAAAAAAAGACACCATAGCGTATTCAGTGTAATAAGGGTAAATATTGCTTAATGAAACTTGTTTCTGTTTTACAAGTACACATGCATGAGGATACAATGTCAGATTTTAAAATGTAGTTATTACTGCAAGTCATGATCAAAATAAAAAAAGAAATTGAGGTATACTATCTTATGAGTTTAGATGTGTGTCTCTATCATATATATAGGGAAGCCTGATTCACCTTTTATTGCAGAGGTATGTGGGACAGATCACTTGGAGAAGAGAGATGGTTTGGAGGTCACAGTGTTGGTGGCATGAGACACATTTTATAGGTCTTGTGAGGTGCTTCAAAGTAGAACCTGGCTAGCCCCATTGTAAATAGCCCCTGAAGGTGGTCACAGCCACTGGATCAAGCATCTGAGACTAAGGTCAAGAAAGAGAACTTATCTAGTTCATGAAAGCAGATATTTGCTGTGTAAATGCATATGTTAGACATAAACCATGTCTTTTTATTTTGTTCTATTAAGAATATTTTATGTTTTTGGAGGAATATTAGCTTGGTTGTTAGAAAAAAGGAAGATTTACTCAGATGAGCAAGTTTGAAACAGAGAGTAAAATGCCAACCTGTAAAGTTTGAATATAAATAAATTGGACAAGGAATCAAATACACCAAGAATAGAAAAATGAATGTTACATATAGGTACAAAAATGGGTCTCAAATGGTAAAATAAAAATGCATTTCTGGACATGAATTTAATTAAACTGGAATCATCAACCATGTGGTGCATAATTTTTTTACTAATTCTCACATAGTAAATTGTCACTTAGAATGATTTTTCACATAGTAATTTTCACTTCATATATATTAAATGCAGAGATTACTAAAAAAGTGAATCCTATATTGAGTGAATTATCATGTAAATTAGTTTCTTATGTAATGGTTCAGTAATTTGATATGACTTATTTAAATGTGTATTACATTTGTTAGATTTGATATTATTTTATTCAAGCTTTAACGTGTTCTCTAATGAATGGTGTTCGTGATGGAGAACGGAAAAGGAGATTGTGATGCTTTACTATACCTCATGATTTATGTGCCTTATTGAATACAATTCCTTAATAGATTGGAAGAACCAATCATCCTTCAAAGAAAATAGATTACTGGGAAAATACTGGAAAGAATATTAGACTAATTGAAAAACTTAGAATAAGAGCATTTAGTGCTAGATATATTTAAAAATGTCAGGCACAGCTAAATGAATTCAGTTTTCTTGCTTCCTAGTTCTTTATTCACCACTAGATACTGTCTTTTTCTTTTTGCTGAAATACTGACTGATCAAATAATAGGAGAAAACAATTGAATAGTAATAGTAATTTTCAAGTTAGGTGAGGATTTTACCACAGATTAAGGCTGTGAAAGGAGGATGTATCTACTTTGAGCTCTGTTGGAAGTTTTGGCCATGATAATTATTTAACATCAGTCTCCATGGCAACAAGGAGAAAAACCTAGGCAAACAGACAGATGGATTCAGAGGACCTTAAGTGATCAAGCCCGTAGGAGCCAGCAGCTGGCCTTCTGTGGGCTGCTTATTAGGATTTTCTTTAGCTTGTTGTCTGCCTGCACTTGGCAGCAAGCTGGAGGTCAGATCTGTGGTGTAAAGACATTTGTGTGAATGAATTTAGTGAATAGGTATATACTCACTCACAGGTGACCTCACCCATATCTCTGCCTCTCTCTTCTTTCTCCTGTTTTCTTTTATTGTGTGTGTGTTGTGTGTGTATGCTCAAAATGACAGGTGGTAAAATAAGCAGCAAAAGCATACTCTTGGCTATGCCTGCTATTCCTGTCTTTCAGATATTGCACATCCTGAGCCTGTTATTTTACATAAAAGAAAAATGAAGCCACTTCACACATCCATAGAGAAGGGTGATTGAAAAGAGAAAAGAAGAAGCAGAGAGTGCTTAGCAGCAAGGCTATGTATTACTTCTGTATCCCAGTCAGTTTTCCAGGCTGTAGTTTCACCTCCAACCTTGCCCCACCTGCTGAATGTGGCTAGTGCCAAATTCCTGCCATTGGCTGAGTCATCATGCCCCAGTTGGTCTGGCACTGTAGTCGACATTTGTAGCCTTTACCATTGTTGCTTTGGACCTAGATCACTAGGTTAGATTATAGGCTAGATAATTAGGTTTTCCTAAATTAAGAATCTGCTGAGAACTTGCCCCAGAAGGCACACCATGGTGGTTATTCACGAAGATGGCCTGGAGTATGTGTGCTGGGAAAATCCGGTAAGTCACTCCTAATTCAGTTCAGCAGTCTTTTACTGATTGCCCAGAAACTGGATGATCTGGCAGAATTAAATGGATTATTTGTTTAAGACCTAAAGCAAAAAGTTTAAGGTGGGCCTCAAGGGATTCTATATGTAAATTGTTCCTATGAATGATTGTTGATAATGTTGGAAAAAAATGGGAAAAGAATTCATACAAATGACCGTCCTGATGGTGGGAATATGATTATTTCTCTCTTATTTTCCAAACTTTCTCTACTGTTTCAGTACTGTTTATACAATAATAATATTTAATAATAACAACTGGTTTTGTTCTCATGGGGGAAAAAGGCCCAAGATAAAAATTCCAGACATATAAAAGTGAAAATATGGCTAGATTCAGTGTCAAGAGTGTTTCGAAAAGAAAAATACCACAGCAAAAAACCCCAAGAACTTAAAATGAGAGTATTTAATGTTAATTGTATTTGACTCTATTGGTTGAGATAACCTTTTTTTTGAGAGCCTAACGTTGACATGTAATGTTTATTGAACACATATTGCTTTTAAAAGTTTAAAATATACATATATATGTGGTCCTTATTAGGGTTTTGTTTTCTTAAAAAAATTTTACTATTTTTACCATGAACATTTTCAAACATATTCAAAAATGAATATCAAAATAACTAGCATATTCTGGTTTTAAAATAGAATAATATGGTGAACTTCTATTTACTTATTTAGGTTCTGTAGGTATGCAGAATTATTTTAAGTCATTTTTTTTAACTCAGGAGATAATAGAGTGTCATACTATTACCCATGTCTTCCCTGCGCCTGTACACATATGAAGTGAAGTTTCCCCTATTAATATCTTGCGTTAGTGGGGTATATTTGTTAAACGAAGTAATATTGTTACATTATTCTTAACTAAAGTCAATAGATTACACTGAGGTTCACTCTGTGTTGTACAATTAGATGGGTTTTGGCAAATGCTCAATGTCATGTATGTGCTATGTGGAATAGTTTTGTAACCCCCATTTCCTTTGCTTTTCACCTAATAATTCTCCCGCCCTTTTTCTCACCTAACCTATCAGTGGTTAGGTCAACCACTGATATTTTGTTTCGTTTTAAACTGCTTCCAACGTTTTGCCTTTCACAGAATGTCATACAGTTGGAATCATGCAGTATATATCCCTTTCAGACTGGCTTCTTTCGCTTAGCAATATTGAAGAATGGAAGATGGAAGAGTCTTAAATGCATATTCTGTGACTTGATAGCTTATTCCTTTTTTTTTTTTTTTTTGAGAGAGTCTGCAGTGCAGTGGTGCAGTCTTGGCCATATTATAAGAGTATGTTTAGCTTTGGAAGAAACTGCCAAACTTTTCCAAAGTGGCGGTATCATTTTGCATTCCCATAAGCAGTGAATGAGAGCTCCTGTTGTTGCATATCCTTGCCAGCATATGGTGCTGTCATTGTTTTGGATTTTAGTGCTTCTAATAGGTACACAGTAGTATTTCATAGTTTTATTTGCACCTTCCTAATGACATATAACATTGAATATATTTTCATATGCTGTATTGCCATCTGCATATATTCTTTGGTGAGTTCAGACCTTTTGCCTGTTTTACATCTGGTTGTTGTTTTTCTTATTCTTGAATGTTACTGGTCCTTGGTATATTTTGGATACAAGTCATTCATCAGATACGTGTTTTGCAAAGTTTTTTTTTTTTTAAATACATTATTATTTTTATTTTTTGAGACAGAGTCTCACTCTGTTGCCTAGGCTGTAATGCAGTGGCACAGTTGGCTTACTACAGCCTCCATCTCCTGGGTTCAAGTGATTTTCCTGCCTCAGCCTCCCAAGTAGCTGGAATTACAGGCATGCTCCACCATGCCCAGCTAATTTTTGTATTTTTAGTAGATATGGGGTTTTACCATGTTGGCCAGACTGGTCTCAAACTCCTGACCTCAGGTGATCCACCTGCCTTGGCCTCCTAAAATGCTGAGATTAAGGTGTGAGCCACCGCACAAATTTTATATTGTACATATTTGAAGTTTACATCATGTGTTTTGCGAAGTTTTACTTCCAGTCTACAGCTTTTTATTCCCTAACAGTTTCTTTCACAGAACAGGCATTTTTAATTTTAATGAAGTCCAGCTTACCAGTTTTTTCTTTGGATCAAACTTTTGGTGTTGTATCTAAAAAAGTCATTGCCAAACCTAAAGTTTTCTAGATTTTATAATAATACTATGTTATCTTCTAGGAGTGTTATAGTTTTGTGTTTACGTTTACATCTGTGATTTATTTCGAGTAAATTTGTGTGAAGGATGTGAAGTCCATATCTAGATTTATTATTTTACTTGTGGATGTCCTGTTGTTCTGGCATCATTTGTATAAAAGACTGTCTTTGCATTATTATATTTCATTTGCTCCTTTGTCGAAGATCAGTGATGGGTCTATTTACGGGCTATTTTATTCTCTTGGTCTGTTTTTCTATTCTTTCACCAATACCACACAATCTTGGTTACTTCAGCTTTATTGTGAGTCTTGAAGTCAGGTAATGCCAGTCCTCTCACTTTATTTTTCTTCCTCAATATTGTTGCTTACTCTGAGTCCTTTGCCTTTCAGTATAAACTCTAGAATCAGCTTTGTTGATATTTATAAAATTGCTTGCTGGGATTTTGATTGGGATTGCACTGAATCTATAGATCAAGTTAGGAAGAACTGAAATCTTGACAATATTTTAAGTCTTCCTGTCTAGAAACATAGAATATCTCTCCATTTATTTAAATCTTTAAAAAATTTCTTTCATCAGAGGTTTATAGTTTTCCTCATATACATCTTAGATATATTTTGTCAGATTTAAACATAAGTTTTTTTTTTGGAGGGGGGTTGAAATGTAAATGATATTGAGTTTTAAATTTCAAATTCTACCTTTTCATTTCTGATATAGGAAAGACATTGACTTTTATGTATCAACCTTGTATCCTGAAACCTTGCTGTTAGTTCCAGGAATATTTTCGTTGGTTCTTTGGGATCTTCAACATGTACAGTCATCTCATCTGTAAACAAACGCAGTTTTATTTTTTTCTTCACAATTTGCATTTCTTTATGTCCTTTTCTTTTTTTATTTGCTAGGATTTTTAGTATGATGCTGGATTTGAGTGGTGAGAGGAGGGATATCCTTGTCTTGTTCCCAATCTTAGGGAGAAAGTATCTAGTTTCTTACTATTCAATATGACATTAGCTGTGGGGTATTTGGTAGGTCATCTTTATCAAATTGAGGAACTTCCCATCAATCTTTCTAATTTGCTGAGAGTTTTTATCATGAATTGGTGTTGGATTTTGTTAAATGTTTTTCCTCTTTTAACTTTTTAATTAATTTTAATTGACAAATGACACTTGTATATATTTATCTCAAATGCTCTTTCTACATTTATTGATGTGATCGTAAGATTTTTCTTTTTTACCTGTTGATATGATGGGCTACGTTAATTGATTTTAGAATGTTCTGTCAGCTTTGCATACCTAGAATAAATCTCACTTGGTTGGGATGATTTTTTAAAAAACATTATTAGATTTGATTTGCTAGTATTTTGTTAAGTTTTATATCTATGTTCACGGGAGAGAATGGTCTGCAGTTTTCCTTTCTTGTCATGTCTTTATCTGGTTCCGTTGTTAGGGTAATACTGTCCTTATGGAATGAGTTAGCAAGCATTCTTTTTGCTTCTATTTCTGAAAGAATTTGTGGAGAACTGGTTTAATTTTTTCTTTAAATATTAGGTAGAATTCCCAGTGAGACTATATGGACCTGGCGCTTTCTTTTTTGGATGCTTTTAGTTATTATTTTTAAAGATAAAGATGTATTCAGATTATCTACTTGTGTGAATTTTGAAAGTTTGTGTCTATCATGGTACTGATTCAGTTTCATCTAAGTTTTCATATTGTAGCCATAGAGTTGTTTATAGTATTTCTTTATTATTTCAATGCACAGGGGGATTAGTAGTGATAACCCTGATTTCATTTCTGATATTTGAGTCTTCACTATTTTTTTTCTTGGTTATCCTAGCTAGAAGTTTATTAATTTTATCAATGTTTTCAAGGAAGCAGCTTCTGGTTTCATTGATTTTTTTTTTCTCTATTAATTTTTCATTTTCAATTTTATTGATTTATGCTCTACTTATTTTTTTTGCTACTTGCTTTAGGATTATATTGTTCTTCTTTCTCTAGTTTCTGAAGGCAGAAGCTTAATTATTGCTTGTAGATCTTTCTGCTTTTCTATTATATGGTTTATTACTAAATAGTTCCCTCTAAACACTTCTTTTGTTACACCCCACAGATTTTTATAAGTTGCATTTTTATATTTAACTTAAAATATTTTAAAATTTCTTTGGTGACTTTTACAAACCATATGTCATTTTGAAGTATGTTATTTTCAAATCTCCTGGATTTTGGATTTTATGTAATTCTATTTGGTCCCTTATATGCCCATTTTATTGCTTTTAAGTATTTTTAAGTGCCTGCTGTAGAGCTTGCAATATTTAAAGTCCTCTTTCAAATAACAGTATACTTCTTCAACAGTAGTGCAATTACTTTAAAACAGTAGTCTCAGTTCCTCCTTCCATCTCTTATAACGCTGTAATTTCATGTATCCATATGCTATAATCAACCAATGCATTGTTCTTATTACTCTGAACAAATGATTATCTATTAGATGAATTAAGAATGAAAAGGATAAAAATTTTATTTTACATTATTTTTTTCCTTTCTGATTCTCTTTTCTTTATGTAGGGCTGAAGAACTGTTAATATTTCTTGAAAGGCACGTCTCCAGGTGACACATTCCCTCAGTTTTTATTTGTTCAAGGAAATTTTTTCTCTTTTCCTTTTGAAGGATAATTTTCTTGGATACAGATTTCTCAATTAATGGGCCATTTCTTTCAACACTTTACCTATTTCATTCTATTTTCTTCTTGACTTCTGAAGAGACGCCTGATAAAATTCTTATCCTTGTTCCTCTATAAGTAAGGTTAGATTCCTCTGGCTTTCTTTAGTGTTTTCTCTTTTCTTTGCTTTTCTTCAGTTTAAATATGGAATGCCTAGGTATAGATTTTTTGTAATTTATCCCGCTTAGTGTTTGGTATCTGCCGTTGAATCTGGAAAATGCTTAGCCATTATTACTTCATATGTTTATTTGCTCCCCTCTCTCTTTCTTCTTCTTCTGGTATTCCTATTATGTGTATGCTATGTTATTTGTTATTGTCTCACACTTCTTGGATATTATTCCCTTTTCTCACTTTTCAGTTTGAGAACTTTCTGTTGACATTTGTCAAGCTCACTGATTCTTTGCATGGTTTTGTCTAGTCTACTGATGCCCAAGAAAGCCATCCTCCCTTTCATTCTGTTTCAATGTTTTTGATTTCTAGTACTTCCTTTTGGCTCTTTGAGTTTTCATCTTTCAGTTTTCATTACCAATTTGTTGTTGCATGTTGTCTGCTTTTTCCATTAGAGTACTTAACATATTAATTGTAGTTACATTAAGTTTCTTACATGATAATTTAAACATCTGTCATATCTGAGTCTGAGTGTGATTCTTGCTTTGTCACTTATGACTGTTTTTTTCTTGCCTTTTAGCGTGGCTTATAATTGTTTGTTGAAAGCTGGACATGATGTGTAGAGTAACAGGAACTGAGGTAATTAGACATTTCGAATGAGGTTTGATGCCAGTTGGGCTGGGAGCTAGCCTGTGGTTAATGTGTGCTATAGCTGCAGGAGCCAGGAATTACTCCTTTCCTTTCTTTATTTTTGTCTCGTCTTTAGGATTCATAGTATGAACACTTTTAGGACTTAAGGAATAATAAATCCCCTTCTCAATTCAGTTTATTTGGTAGATAACCAACACCAAAAGTATGCAGGCAATAGAAGAGTTAATGAAGTTTTAAGTAAATGATAGTTAACTGGATAGAAAATGCTATATTTTTATTAGCATGAAATGCATGATTTGCTATTTCCTTTTTAAAATTTTTTAGATGAAATCTTGTCTGTATTTATTTATACTGCCATTTTTCTATATAACAATATAGTATCCAAATAGAAATAGCACAAATGTAGTAAAGGTGGGACTTCTTCCTGTCCATTACTCCATTATTTCTCTTACCCCAAGTGTTATTGAGAGGAACCAAAAGATGAACTGCAGCCTTCCAGAATGCCCAAGTTTTTGCTACCTAATTTTTTTTTTTTTTTTTTTGCCAGGTTTTACTTCTTAATGTGCTATAAGTACATATGTACTATTTTTGTATATATTCCAATGGACTTTTGGAAATTTAAATAATTTTTTAAAAAGTATCATGCATATTTTGTTTTAAAAACAAAGTAAAACTATACCATTAAGTCCTCCTTTGAAAGTGTAGCAGAATCATAATATATAAATGAGTAGGAATGCCAGCTGCTGCTTGCCATCTGAAACTAACTGAAGTAAAAATGAAAAGTTAGGCACAGTAGACAAGTTGAGTACCCATAAACAGAAAAATAAGAGCTATCTGTATACAGGATTAATTGCTGGATAGAGAAGTAGCAGGTGTTAGGAATTCAGAAGGTGGCTAGATCACTTTGGGATAGAGTGGACAGAGAAGGAAGGCAGCAGAGCTAGTCATTAAAGATAACTGAGAGGCCCTAAGCCAGGGAAACTCACCACAGTGGCAAAGTGCTATAATTAGAATCTAGAGTGCTCACAACTGACTGAGTTTTCTTTATCAAGTTTTCTAAACAGTTCCTCATAGGTGTCTACCAAAATCTTGATGAATTATTCATGACTTAAGAATTACGGCTAGGCATAGAGGATCACGCCTGTAATTCCAGCACTTTGCGAGGTTGAGGCGGGAGGATCATTTGAGGGAGGCCAAGAGTTTGAGAGAGCAACTGTCTCTACCAAAAATTAAAAAAAAAAAACAAAAAAAAAACAGCCAGGCATGGTGATGTGCACCTGTAGTCCTAGCTACTTGGAAGGAGGAGCTGGGAGGAGCACTTGAGACCAGAAGTTTGAGGCTGTAGTGAGCTGTGATTGCACCTGGGAGCAAGACCTTGTCTCTTAAAAAAAAAAGTTACTAGAACAGAGATTAACTGCAGGATGAGTTAAGAAATGAAAATTAAAAGTTCTAACCTTTATTTATATAAACAAATAAATAAACTGGTTATTTGTATCCTTTGACTCTTGTTTCTGACATTATTACACTAAAATGATGTACTCTGAACAAAAGAAGAGATGTAATAAGCAAGCTTTCAGATTCTGCCCTCTTGAGAAAGTAATCCCCAAGTCTAAAGCAAGGGAATTGGAATACAGCCAATCTAAATTTGAATCCTGGCTCTATTTTGTATTAAATGTGGAGATACTGATAGTGCTGATGGGTTAGGGTGATTGAGATAATGGAAGTAAAGTAATTAACTCAGCGTTTGTCACATAGTAAGTACCCATTAAATGGTTGCTGTTGTTCAATAATGATAATAAAACCCACATTCAGCTATGTGGCATGTAATTGCTTTGAATTAAAGATATCTTTCTAAGTACATTTTTTTCAGGTAAGCCAATAAATGCAGTGACAGTTACTATTTAGTTTAGAACTATGTAATGCAAATTTCAAAGGGCCCAAACTTACTTTACTCTCAAGAAAAATTTAGCCTGTTAGCCAAAGAAAGTCATGTTATTTGGGGAGCTGTATTTCCATATCTATAATTTACATGGAATGCTACCAAAAAGTCATTATGGAACCTCACCGGGAAGTCTTGTATAATTTCAGCTTCTTGAGTGGATGCCTGAGCTGTGGCCATCTGAGTTGTGGAGATGATTGGAATTACTTTCTCTTAAGTGGCTGCACTCAGTTGGGTGAACTTCTCTGTGGTGCTTTTTTTTTTTCGCGATTATATCTGGAGCAGCAGGGCTTCATTTGGCATTCATCTAACTTTGCTCAATTTGAAGTCCTGATTCCAACAGGGAGGTGAGGTGATCCTAGGGGAAGGGCTAAAAGTTGAGGAATGCGGCAGAGTTGTTTTTTAGATTAAGGGGAATGATTTAAGGGCTTGTTGGTTACAATTCCTCTGTTCCTCCTAGGGATCTGTGAAAATCACCTGCTGTCATGTGTTTGAAGAGCCACAGATGAAAGAAGTGAAGCCTATGAGGATATTACTATTGTTTATTCTGAAGTTTGTCTAATAGTTTGATTTGAAGTGATTTTGTGCAGCAAACTTGGAAAATCATCAACATTTAGTGCACTTGCACTTTGATATGTGAGAATAAATGCCAAAATATAAAATTTGCATATGTGATATAATTTAAAAATATATACGGTTTCTGCCTCCAGTTCCTGGCAGAGCTCCAGTAAGGGTGCTGGGTACATCTTCTGTTCTAATATTTGGTCTTTGACTCTTGTTCCTGACATAGTGCTGAATTCCTTGGGATTTTCTGGGTGATAGGAGCGCCTTTTGTTCTCCTGTGATAACTCTTGGTGCCTTCTGGATAAGAACTGTCCCCCAGAAAGACCCCGCCACAATGAGAAACCTTGAACTTTCAGCTCCACCCCCACCCTCTGGGAAGGGGAGAGGGCTGGAGATTGAGTTAATAATAGAAAATGGCTACGTAATGAAGCCTCTTTAAAATTCCGTGAACTATGAAGTCCCGGGAGCTTCCGGGTTGCTGAGCACATCCACGTGCTGAGAGGGTGGACCACTGCAACTCCCCAGGGACAGAAGCTTGGGACTCGTCTGGAGCTCACCCTATGTATCTCTCCATCTGGTTATTTATTTGTATCCTTTAAAATATCTTTTGTAATAAATTGGCAGTAGTACATACATTGTTTCCCTAGGTTCTGTGATACACTCCAGCAAATTATTGAACCTGAGAAGGGTTCGTGGGAACCTCTGATTTATAGCCAGTGGTGGATAACCTAGGGCCGTACTACTTGTCATTGGCATCTGAAAGGCAGGGCAGACTTGTGGGACTGAGCCCTTAAACTGTGGGGTCTGTGCTAACTCCAGTTGATGTCAGAATTAAATTGAATTGTAGGACACCCAGCTGGTGTTGGAGAATTGGTTGGTGAGAGGAAAAAACCTGACACCTCTACTCACAGAAGTGCTGAGTGTGAGAGTACAGAAGAGAAACACAGTAGTTTTTCCTATATTCAGCTTGGTTTATGAATTTTGTTACCGCCTAAGAAGAAAGACATAGCTTTTACTGAAACTTCTCAGCAGCAATACTGCTAGGATGGAATCTCTTTAATCACGCATTTGGGTGTCGAAAAGGCCACACCTGTGCTCCCACCTACACAAGGGGTGGGATTGAAGCAGCCCACATTGTGTGATGATTGGGAACCACTAAGCTGAGTCTCAGGAATAAAAATTCCAGTCCTTTCCAACTTAGCCAGGAGGCTTACTGACTAGAAAGTCTTCCCCTGAGAGAGACAAGGGTGCCTTAAGGCAAGAGACGGTAACACTGAAGAATATAGAGTTGCTATTTCAAGTTTGGGACTTCTGGAGCCTTCTGGTTCATTCTCAGATATGTTTACTGGCTTGCTTTCTCCTCTATTTGAGTAATTATTGTAGCACTTACACCATGCAATTGCAATTGTTTACTTTCCTCTTTCCTCATTATAAGCTCTTTAGGAGTAGAAAACTATCTTTATCATGAAGCAGTGTGTTTGGTTCATGATGAATCTAAATAAGCGTTAAGTGAAATTATATGAATGACTTTGCTTTCTATTTTGTTCTTTTTTTGAGATGGAGTTTCACTCTGTTGCTCAGGCTCGAATGCCGTGCTGCGATCTTGGCTCACTGCAACCTCTACCTCCCAAGTTTAAGCGATTCTCCTGTCTCGGCCTCCCGAGTAGCTGGGATCACAGGCATGCGTCACCACACCTGGCTCATTTTTGTATTTTCAGTAGAGATGGGGGTTTCACCATGTTGGCCAGGCCGATCTCAAACTCCTGGCCTCAGGTTATCCACCTACCTTGGCCTCCCAAAGTTCTGGGATTACAGATGCAAGCCACGGTGCCCAGCCTCTCTCTCGCCATATATATATTCTTAACCTTCAGTAATGGACAGAAAATAAAGTGATGGACTTCCTCTTGATTAGCCAAACTATTTAATTTTAGGTTACCCTTAATAAAATATACAGATATATATTTGTTTACTTAATTAGTATGATGGCCAAAGGATATCACTGTTTTTTTTTTTTTTTTAAATGATATAACAAACGTATTGAGTAGGTATAAGCCCTGGATCCTGATGTTCAAGAAATTATTCAGTTTAGTGATTATTAATGTATATTAATATATCTAAATTTTGTACGGCAAAAGGAAACCTGTGCATTACAAAGTTGAAAATTAAAGCATAAGAAAATTGTGAATGCTAACCAGCTGAGGAGATTATGCTTCTGTTGTGAATTTGGCCCAGTTTTAAAGTATATGTCAATTGCTTATGTAGTTAGACTTGGGGATTAGATTGAAAATTTATGTTTCTAGTCTAAGAAGATACTTTGCAATGTTTTGTCATAACCATTTAGGCTTGCTAGTCAGTTTATTAATAACTGACAGGAAGCAAAGTGTCCATGCACCTAATTTGCATAAAGAAATTAAAGCTAACTTAAAAAAATAGTTTTAAGACATTTCTAAACTGGATTATTTATATCTATTTTATACTACAGCAGAGTCTACTGAATATAATCGAATCTCTTTTCTGGATGACTAGTATGGGCATCATGAACATCACTTAACACTGTTTCCCCTGCTTTGTAAATTTGTCATCTAAGTTTCAAATACGATTCATTTGACTGAATACACAAGGTGGTAGTTGTCTATTTAGGGAAAGTTTGATGTACTGTAGATTGTGTAGCTTCACTTTCCACAAGGACATCGTGATTTTTTTCTTTTATCAAGTACAAAGCAGGAAGAAAAGTTCAAACTGCATCGTGGATTTTTATCTTTCTACTCTCTGCATCAGCATCTGAATTCTCTTTAAGAGAAAATCAGCAGTTTTGTATTTGACCGCAGAGGTATGCATGTCTATTAAACCTTATGTATTAATGGTCTGGGTGTGTGGGTGAATGTGGAGAAATCCTCTGACCAAGAATGACCTCTTTAGGCTGGAATTCAATTACAGCTGAAAAGCCAGTGTTGCTTTCTCAGAATCAGATTTTAAAACACTGAATGTGCACTTCAGAGCTTAAATTCCTTCCCTCTCAAGGACTATCAGAATTGGCATATGTCTTTGATTAAGCCTCATGCAAATACTGACATAAGCCATGTCTAGGAAATTGCTAAATTTTAATTCCATTATTAAAGTGGGTTGCTTAAATAGTAAGTCATATGTCACTTAATGATAAGATTACATTCTGAGAAATGTGTTCTTAGGCAATTCTGTCATTGTGGGAACGTCGTAGAGTGTATTTCCACAAACCTAGTTGGTATAATTTGCTGCATACTTAGGCTATATGATAGAGCCTGTTGTTCCTAGGCTATAAACCTGTAACCGTATGATTGTACTGAATATGGTAGATGGCTGTAATGCAATGGTAAATATTTGTCTATCTAAATATAGAAACTACAGTAAAAATACAGTATTATAATCTTATGAGATCACTGTCCTATGTGCAGTCTATTGTTGACCAAGGTTTTGCTTTTTTTTCTTTTGGCTTTTGCTGTATGAGTTTGGTAAGTCATTCAGGTTTTTTTTTTTTTTTTTTTTTTTTTAACCTTTCAATGAAATGACTTAAAAAAAAAATCCTTAAAATTAGGAATGATGCTTTGGTGCCTCACAGTGTAACTTAAGATTTATGTTGTTATATTCATTTAAAAGTTTAAGTAGCACAGCAAATATCTTCATCCTAGTGTTGTAAAGAACTGTGGACAGATCTTTTCATTTTGCTTCTTACATAGATATTGTCAATGGAAAGGGCTGTGTCTGAGAATTGGGTTCTTTAAATTGATGAAACTTTCTTCAGTGGGGCACTCTGGGGCTCTGGGAGCAGGGAGGGTTGAGTGTTATCTGAGCTGCTGAGTGCATTGGGTAAGCTATTGTTTAGTCCCTAAATATATGGCCGATAAGAAGAGAATCTTAGTGTAACCATCTGCCCAACCCAATTAGCAGCTATGCAAATACCTGGTTCTAGTTAATGACTAAAGATCCCTCAGATCTTTGTTCAAAAGTACCTTTCACAGAAAGGCTTCCCTCACCATCTCAAATAAAGTTGAACAGTTTCCTTGTTGTCATTTCTATGTTTTTCTACATAGCACTTATCCCTCTCTAACACATTCTATATTTAACTCTCATTTTCAACCAGAATGTAAGCTCCACGAAGGCAGGGATTTTATCTCTTTCTTTGCTGCTGAATCCCCAGTAGCTAGGACAGTGCTCAATAAGTTTTGAATGGTTGGTGATTGCATAGTTTTTGATAATTAGAAGCAGGCGGAAACTGTATGTGTTTACCCCCGCCAACTTATACAAAAAGGCACATTGTCTCAGACTAAAATTAGTCATATATTTATATGGGCCTTCGATTGCAAGTAGGTACAAACAGCCATGCATGTCTGGCTTGGAAGATTTTCTTCTTTAGATCTTCAGGTATATTAACTGATTTCTTGGGTGACAGCCTTATTCTACAGCACAACCCAGGAAGTTCCTGGACAATATTTGTAGGTCCTGTGCTCAGCCCAGGCAGCTAGACCCACTGAGGTGAACACAGGCCAAGAGGCTGTAGAGGTAGAGAGCTGTGTCTATGGCATAGTGTGTGACTGGCTTATACTGTATTCATTTAAGAGCTAGTAGCTGTTATTCCTCTTCCATCAACACTTGCCTTAAGCAGCAATTTTACCAATAGAAAAATTATCTCTAATTCTTTCTATGCTACTCAGCCTGCCCTAAAATCTTGAGATACTTCCTATACTAATTATTCAACATCAATATGTTGATTTAGTGAGGACACATGTTATGTTAATTAGCCAGCTCCAAAATATTGAGCCAGATTAACTTGTTAACATTATTTCAAAGTAAATCACCACAAATCCAGTGTAACACTTGGGCATGTAGAGCCTGTGATGTAGCATACACTTTCACTTGATGCAAAGCAAATACAAAAACAGTGGTTAAAAACTTTGATTCTGTAGTTCAGCCGCTAGATTCAAATCCAAATGCAGATTCCAACTAGCTGGTTGACTCATGACAAGTTATTCAATAAAGCCAAGCCTTAGTTTCCTTATCTATGAAATAGGGATAAAAAGATCTAACTCATAAGATTGTCATGAGGATTATGCATGATTACTTAAAGATCTTTGGCAGAATGCTTAGCACATACTAAGTGCTTAATAAATATAAGCTTACAAGAATTATTCACTTGGCAAAGATTTTTTTGAGTGTCTGTAGTACTGTAGGGCTAAGAAAGGAGAAAGGCTTGCAAACAAACACTAATTCTAAGTATACACTTGAATTATGAATGGATTGCTAGTGAGATCCCATAAACTGAGATGTAGAACACAGTTCCTTAAGAGATCGAGCTCTCTTTGCATATTTAAAATGCACTCCAGAGGGCTGCATGCCATGGCTCATGCCTGTAATCCTAGCACTCTGGGAGGCTGAGGTGGGCAGATCACCTGAGGTCAGGAGTTTGAGACCAGCCTGGCCAACATGGCAAAACTCTCATCTGTACTAAAAATACAAAAATTAGCTGGGCGTGGTAGCACATGCCTGTAATCCCAGCCTCTTGGGATACTGAGGCCTGAGACTTGCCTGAACCCAGGAAGCAGAGGTTGCAGTAAGCGGAGGTTGTGCCACTACACTCCAGCCTGGGCAACAGAGCAAGACTCTGTCTCAAAAAAGAAAAAAACAAAGATCACTCCATTTACACAAATTAAATACAATTGCTTCTAGAAAGTCTTATATGAAGACACTTCCTTCCAAATCAAAGCTTTTATGATTGTTATCCATGAAATCTACTTCTTATGCTAAGGGGGAACTCTTCTGCAGGATTTTTGGCCTTTTCTTAGTTTTCATATATAGTAAGACATTTTTTTTAATTGTGAAAAGGCTTATCCTCAGTGGCTTCAAAATGTCAACATGTTGGGAGAGCAATCACAATTGTACCAATGTGACTTTCTTCTCATATTCATCTACTTAATTCACAGAAACAGACATGGTAGCAGAACAAACTGAAGCTGTCAGTTTTCTAATCTTTTCAGGTTTCTAAGAGTGGGACACATGTGTGCTATGATTCCAAAGATGGAACAGTTTTCATTTAATGTATTAAGTTCATCAGTATACAGATGTAGTTGGTTTACACTGATAACAGATACAGAAGTAAAATGGAAATGCGCAATAAGGACAATCTGAAATTAAAATAAAAACAAAACACCAAACCCTGTGTTTGGGGTTTGCAGGAGCCTGGGTCTACTCAGCTCAATTACCAAATGGATATGAAAGTTCCCACCAGACTCCTTCAGGATCCATATCCCACTGTGTGGTGAAGCCTTGGACTTGACAAGACAATTTCTCATTTCCCATCTTGCTCTGATTTTCTCGTTTTCTCTGGTACCTATTCTTTTATGATTGCTTTTATTTTAAGCATGTGGAGTTTCATAGTCAGCCAACGCCATGAAATAAATTCTACCCACTTTCCTGGTTTAGTTTCTCTTAGTGAGTGGAATCCCTGTTGTGTTTCTGGACTATTCAAGAGGCTTGCTTTATGATGGAAGAGGAAATGCCAAAAGTGACTCCAATATAGAAATGTCACTTTAAGTCATGTTCTTTTTCTTTACATGATTTCTAGTTTTACAGGGGCTTTAAAAAAGAATAGGAAATAGGAATAGGAAATCACTTTAAGTCATTTTCTTTCTTTGCATGATTTCTAGTTTTACAAGGGTTTTTAAAAAGGAATAGGAAATATGAAATAACTGGGGAAAAGTAGGTGATTTGACAATATTTTTCCTATACTTTTTAAGTGTTTGATATCCTATCTGAGTGGCTGTCTTTGTTCACCTAGGTAATGTGGTCATATGTACTGTGTTCAGAAATCAAGAGAGTAAAGGGAAGAAACAGAAAGGAAAGGATGGTTTTCAGAGCTGAGATGCATTTTTCAAACAAATCGTGGCCCAGCTGTTTCTACTGGGAACACGTAGAGTACGCCAGTGGGAGATGATCGTATGGTTAGCCCAAGGTTGTTTAGGTGGTTTTTGTTTGTTTATTTTGAAACCTGAATCCTCAGGGGGCTTGAGCAGCAAGGAATAGAGATGGAGAATTCTCACCATTTTGTGAAGCTTTGTGAGCTTATTTCCTTCTTATACATCTCCATTTTTTGCAGTAGCCTCAGGATTGTGTGTGTGTGTGTGTGTGTGTGTGTGTGTGTGTGTGTGTGTGTGTGTGGATGTATTCCGGGGGCTTCCCAATGATGATTTGAGGATGGCTCTGTTGAGACGCAGAACTGGGTGGAAATCCCCCTGAGCTGCCTTCCTGGAATAAACCTGGGTTGAGAAATCTTGGGGCTCTGCGGGCACACAGAAAATGCCTGGTGGACAAATCATGGGACTGCTACCACCATCTTATCAAACGTGATTAATGGGAACTGGAATATAATGAAGGGACAGTGTCAAATGCCTGCAGGGTGTCTCTGTGGTTTTTTCTTCCCAAACACTGTGTTTTCTCTCCTTCTTTTAATTGATTTCCAAACAGTACTCTGGTGGCATCTGCTGCAGGAAATAGAAAGATTTTAAGGACTTAGACCTGGAGGGCAAAGATTAATTTCTCCAAATGGATCTTGACGTTTTACTATTATAATAAGCCAAACAGTTTGTCTTTGTTTTAAATTAAAAATGTTTGTTTGGCTTGCATAAACAATAGTGTCTTCTGTCAAGAAAATAAAAAAGAAAGGACGGGAGAAGCAGATTATTCTGGATTTTCCCCTACCTTTGATCAAGGCTTTACATGTAACTTCCTGATTCCAGGAAACACCAGGGTTAGAAGAACAAGGTAAGCAACACTTTGAGCAAGCACTAAGCTAAGTCTAGAATTTGGGGCATCCTGTAGGACAATGGAACCAGTTTAGTTAATGAGTCAGTGGCTTGGAGTGGGGGAAGGAAAAAAGGAATAGAATAGATAACTATTCTATGTTAAAAGGGGTTAAGGGATCTCAGAGCCATAAGGAAATATAATGAGTAGACTTTGTTAGAATTCTTATTTATAAACAAGTGGAGAACAGATTTAAAAACAATTAGGGTAATGTGAATGTGAACTATTTTTTTTTTTTTTTGAGATGGAGTCTTAATCTGTTGCCCAGACTAGAGTGCAGTAGCATGATCTTTGCTCATTGCAACCTCCACCTCCCGGGTTCAAGCAAGTCTCTACCTCAGCCTCCCGAGTAGCTGGGACTATAGGCGCGTACCACCATGCCTGGCCAATTTTTGCATTTTTAGTAGAGACAGGGTTTCACCATATTTGCCAAGCTGGTCTTAAACTTCTGACTTTGTGATCTGCCCGCCTCGACCTCCCAAAGTGCTGGGATTATAGGAGTAAGCCACTGAGCCAGGCCTTGAACTAGCTTTTGATAGTATTAAGGAATTATTATTAACTTTGTTATAAATGTTAATAGCCTTATAGTTATATAAGCATCTCTGCTTCCATTCCCTCATGAATACAAATGAAGCAAGTATCTTAATCTCACTTACCATTAGTATTTGCAGCTACAAAGAAGATGCTTATTTTGGAAGGTTTTGTATGGTTGATGTGGTGGTAGAAGGAGACAATGTTAGCATAGAATCCTGTGAGTGATTTTTATGTTTCGTTGTTGTTGCTTTTGGCTATCTATCATTATCATGATATGAGGTTCACGCATCGTGTTAATTCTAACTCTAGCTGTCCTTTAAAACTTTCATGTGTTTTCATTTCTTCTATTGGTGATCATACTGGTGTCCTGCCATTCAGCATTGACAGGTATTCCAGAGGGCCTG
Organism: Cheracebus regulus; assembly: GCA_963574635.1. Classification (NCBI taxonomy): domain Eukaryota; kingdom Metazoa; phylum Chordata; class Mammalia; order Primates; family Pitheciidae; genus Cheracebus; species Cheracebus regulus. Next base: position 27,314 of record CAUYQU010046244.1, on the reverse strand, counting down.
CTCCATGAGATGGAGGTGTCTTGGTTCATCTTAGCCTGGCTCACCATTTAGACTTACCACAAGGTCCTGTGCCAGGCCGGGCAATTGCCCTTGAGTAGCTGCTTACCTATTTGTTGAATGAATAACCTCTCCCTGTTAAAGCAGAAAAATGGATCTTTATTGCAACTTCTTATTGGCAGTAAATGCTAACAGATTTATATTGATAAGCTACTGGGAGAGGCCTTAGAGGGGCCTACACCTCACATTAGTGTTTTAGTTGCTTGCCTATTGCTCATGATCAATCCCCTCCCATTCCTCTTCCTCAGAAAGTAGGCATGTGGCCATTTCTTTTTCATCAGATTGCAAAGTCTTTATACAGTGAGAAAGATTGTATTAGAATCCTTATGTTTTGCACATAGTAGGCAGTTGCTAAATGTTCAAAGAGACTTTTATTTCTGTACCCAAAATATTTTTAGATATTTTGATGGGAACTGAGAGAATATTCAGTGTAAGAAATGATTTTTTTTTGTGTGTGTATTGGTAAAATATTGTAGAAACACTGTGATAGCCTTTAATTTATAGCTGTCAAATACTGACTTGGTTAAAATTATTACAGTGCTTCAGAGGCAATTATTTACATATGTTCTCACTCTTCATCTTTAATACTAATAACGTGGAAGGGGGAGCTGGGAGAAAGGCATTTTTTAAAAAGTGCATTGAGCATTGAAATGTGTAAAGGGCTGCAATTCATTGAAATAACCAGGAAAAATTGGATGCTGTTTCAGAGCTGCAGTCTGTTCGGAATCTCGCAGTACTGCAGTTAGTGAGGTAAATACTTAAATCTAAGTCTAACAAGGAAGTTCCAGCTTTGTTTTAGACTTTAAAGAGTGCCATCTAAAGGATCTGACATTAGCGTAAAGACTTAAAACATATAACTCAGTAATTCCGTCAGATGTATTTTTTCTCATTTTGCAGTTCCATCAAAGCAGTATTGCTCTTGGCCTTTTACCTGTTTTTGTATAAAGAGAGGTATCATTATCAGTGAGAGTATTACGTGTAAAACTTGCAAACAATTTATTCCTCTAACTGAAGTGGAAAAGTATGTTGCTAGAGAACTGCTATTGCTTCTAACTACTAAAGGTAGTTAAAAAGTAGAAATGTTTTATTATAATACAAATAAAGTGAACATGTGGAAAGCTGTTTATTGTTACATTTCAAGTTTGAATATTTTGTTTTCTTATGAATATTTTGTTTTCTTTTTAAGAAGAAGCAGGGCAAAACAAACTGTGCCCACTGCATTCCCTGCCAAGGTCAATGCTCCGTATTTTGTCTGACTGTTTAATTTAATAGCATTCAAGCACGGAAGCAATCAGGAGGCCACTCCCATTAGTAAATCCATAGTTATAAAGAAAGCATGTACTTCAGAACTTAGGAAAAAAGCTGTTCATTAAGCCCAGACTTAGTTTGAGATCTTTTTGTAAAGTGCTTATAATTTTCCAGAATTCTAGGATTAACTGAAGGAAATGCACAATAGAAATTTGTAGATTTGACAGTGGCTTTTTTCTTCTGCTCCAGTTATCTTACAGTCTTTTTTTTTTTTTAATGAAGCAGTTTTGAGATTTCTTAACTGGTTATCGTTTGAGTTTTACCAAAACGATTAAAAAATAAGGAACTATTGACTTTTGGTAATTAAAGTACTCTTGGATTTTTTTGTTTAATTCAAGTTCAGAACCATTCATCTGGTTTTTAAACAATCTTGTTTTAACCTGAAGAACTCTTGATTTGAAACTTTGAAATACTGAGGAACATTTTTTCTCTGACTCTCAAAAGTAACTTCAGATTGCAATTTGTTCTAAAGAGGATAAAGTAGATATAGCATGCTTGTTTTCTTTTCCTTAATTGAGTTTCATTTGTGTGATTTACTTAGATAAAAATACTCTCATTTGATTTACTGAAGCAGTAAGGATGAAATATTTTGCATAGTGAAGTGTGCTAAATCTTTAAAAGTATTTCCAGAGTTTTTAAAGAAAGAATTTTAAAATATAATGAACAAAGGTATAATTTCTTTGTATCTATACTTTGGCTCTCCCTCCCTCTTGCATCTAATAAGCCTCTCTTTTCTTGTTCCTTTTGTAAACATGAGTTGCTTATGGCTTGTGTACTGAAAATACTGCCAGGAAGTAGGGTGAGCAAAACTTCTTTTCCCATGACCCTCACTCTAATGTTGTTCCAAGGGTTTGCTACTTAGAAATGCCTTGATAACCGCATTCATTCCTGACATACCCCACCCCCAGCACACACAACTGCTGAGTGCCATCTGACCCACAGTCCAGCTGCAGCTTTTAAAAATACTAGTGGCAAAGGCTTTTACCTAGAACGGTGACTATGTGTGAAAACATTTTGTTTGTGATGTGTTGTATGTGTTTAGAAATATTATTTTTTAAAGAAATAGTTACTTGATGTCAACCTGCAAACTAAAAAGTTATTAGTATAAATTTTTAAAAATTTCAACTCACTAAAGCTTGCGTATGTATGCTTTTCCTTTTTGTTTGATTTCTGGAAGTTTTCCTGTTGACAGTGAAATCTAAAATGCTAAAAAGACCTTTAGAATCTCATGTTCCATGACTTTTATCATGAATATAAAGGTTTTTAAAAAGACCCGGTCATGCTGATCATTACCTATGGCCTCTCCCTTCTCCCCAAATCTTATATGATGCGCTCAGTTTTTCCCTTTGGTGCACAAGAAGAGGAAAACATATTTGCTGAGTAAATACCTGGGCACTGAATTTATTTCTCTAATCTTCTAAGAACTGTGAAGTGAGCACTAGCATTCTTTCATATGGGGACAATTGAGACTGCACAAGAGGTTAAGTAATTCACTCCAGGTAACAAAAGCGAGCAGTTGTGGAGCTAAGATTTGAACCTGTCTGTCTGTTACCAAGGTGCTGTTGTTTGCCTTTTGAAGTCAGTATCATTCATGCTGTGAACATTAGCCAGAAGCTTTATGCTCTGAGGGGAGGAGAATGAAAGGTGTAGAGGAAAAGTTCTTGGAAAGCAGAGTTTGATGTAGAATCGTTCCTGAAAGTGAAGGAGATGGTGCCAGCAGGTGCAAGATACAGGGATAGGGTAGGTGGGTACATTGCTCCTGGCAGCTGCTGCTTCTGCTTCTCCTGTTGTTCAGTGTCAGATTTTGCTGCTCCAGGGAAGATTCAACCACTGTTAAAGTTTGGCACAAGGTTGATGAAGCTTTGTAACTTTACTTACTGGATTATTTAAAAAAAGCTATCAAGAGAAGAATAAAGAAGATACTTGTGGTTATACTTTATTTAGTTATTCCTGGAGCAAGAACATGTGGCCTTATTTTAGTCCCATGGGCTTGAAGGGAAAAGCAAACAGATTTGAATGACTATAAGGCTACTTTTCAGAGTACATAAAGAGAGGAAAGAAGAAATCTTACTCTTTTTTTTTTTTTTTTGAGTTGGAGTCTCACTCTGTCTCCCAGGCTGGACACAATCTCTGCTCACGGCAGCCTCTATCTCCTGGGTTCAAGTGATTCTCCTGCCTTAGCCTCCCGACTAGCAGGGATTACAGATGTGCGTCACCATGCCTGGCTAATTTTTGTATTTTTAGTAGAGACAGGGTTTCACCATGTCAGCTAGGCTGTTCTCAAACTCTTGACCTCAAGTGATCTGCCCACCTCGGCCTCCCGGAAGTGCTGGGATTACAGGCGTGAGTCACTGCACCTGGCCAAATAAATCTTACTCTTATGGTTAGTGAGATGTGATGCTTCCTGAAGCCACAAGGCACAGTCTGTAAAGGCATGAAGGTTAAGTGTGTGTGAATAGAGAGCGGGTGAGATAAAGGAAACTCAGTTGTGGTTTGTTTCCTGTTAGTGCATGTCTGCTGTGTTACCTATACTTGCACATTCCCTGCCTTTTATCTGCAGCCCCTAGTCCAGATTGAAGAACCCTGAAGACCTAGCTTCCTCACCCTCTATAGTTACTATCGTTACTAAGAATCTAAATTATTGGCCTACCAGCTGACTGCTTTAAGCCTAAAGCAAAGTGCTAGGTAGAGGACATGCATTACTGAGATACTGCCTGGAAAGCAGATTTCTCTGTGTGGGAGACTTCTGCCCCATGGTGTCCCATTATGAAAGCAGAAATGAATTTTGGTGAAATCAAAATAACTTAGTTTGAGAAGCATTTATTTTAATCTTTAAATTGTTATTTTTTCCTTAACTAATGTTTAGAGCAAGCAGTACTTTGCATTGTACTAGGGACTGCAGTGTGCAGTTCTGGCATGCCCAGGTTTAGAGGGAAATCCATAAGGTTGTCTGCTTTATCCTGAGACTCTCAATTTAGTTTTGTGTGTTTTTTAATTAAAAAATTCTAGAGGAAACCTTAGTGACCACTTTGCGAAATGAAAAGCGAAGGGCAGCTGATCTGAATAGTTTTCTCCCCTTTCCTTTCACCAAACTAGTTTCTACTCATGTTTCAAAACACCTTCTGCTTTTTGCTCCATGTGGATCAAATACTATAATTGCTGATTCTACTGATGAAAGTAATCTGCTAATTCCTCACCAGGCTAACTCCTGGTTGAGAGAGAAGGCCTTATTTTTGTGTGTAATTAATACATACCCTTGTGTTGCAGTGTTAATGGATTGTCAATCTGGCATCAGTGTCTTCCTTCATTTCCTTGGAAACTTTGAAATAGGGAGGTGATCCTGAGGTTGAAATGGTCTGAAAGTCTATCTTACTTAGTGACTGCAATTGATTTTCCTTTAGGAACACAGCACAGGAGTAGTGAGTATGAAGTTCTGAGGTTTCTACTTTTCAAGGTTTCAGATGTATAACATCTGGGTAGTGGTGGTTATATATCTGAAGTGCTTTGAGGTGCCTGTGGAATTAAAGTGTTTTATAATTTTAAGTAGCAAATCCTATTAATTACAAAGCTTTCTCAGTTAAATTACTGAACTCTTGCTACCTACCAGGCATTCTGCTGATGATACTTTAGAACTGTCCATAGTTATCATCTGTGTTCTGATTTCCTTGGGTCCAGGAAGTTGTCATCTAGTAAGTTGTCATGTAAGGTCACATAGTACATTAATACCAGCAGAACTGGGACTAATAGTAAATATTTCATGAATCTGAGACCTCCAGTGTTAGGTGCATATAAATTGGATTGTAATATCTCTGTGTTGCATTGATCCTTATATGCAACTTTGTATTATAATCATTATATATAATATATATAATCATTATAACATAATATATAACCATTATATTATGACTACCTTTGTCTTTTTCTATTGTTCCTTTAAAGTCTATTTTATCTGACATAAGAATAGCTACTTCTGCTCACTTTGGGTTTCCATTTGTGTGGAATATCTTTTACTATACCTTTACCTTGAATTTCTATGAATCCTTACATGTTAGGTGAGTGTCTCAGACAGCAGATATTTGGTTTGTGATTTTTTTATTGATTCTGCTAATCTGTATCTTTTAAGTAGAGCATTTAGGTCGTTTACATTCAATGTAAATACTGAGATTTGAGGTGCTTTCCAGTTATCATCTTAAGTGTTACTTTGTTTTCTTAATTGTGCTATTGTTTTATAGGCCCTGTGTGTTTTATGCTTTCAAGAGGTTCTATTCTGGTGCATATTGACCTAGGATTTACAACTCCTTTTAACATTTCTTATAGGGCTGGTCTGTTAGTGACAAATTCTCCCCACATTTGTTTATCTGAAAATTATTTCTCCTTCATTTATGAAAATTAGTTTTGCTGGATACAAAATTCTTGGTTGACAATTATTCTGTTTAAGGAGGCTGAAGATAGATCCCCAATCTTCTGGTTTTTAAGGTTTCTAGTGAGATGCCTCCTTTTAGTCTGATGGGTTTTTCTTTATAGGTTACCTGGTGCCTTTATCTCACTGCTATTATATCTCACCACTCTTAGAATGCCTTTCTTCACATTGACTCTATATATAGCCTGATAACTATATGCTTTGGTGAAGTCCTTTTTGTGATGAATCACCCATGAGTTCTATGAGTTTCTTGGATTTGGATATCTAGATCTCAGACAAGGCTAGGAAAGCTTTCCTGAATTATTCCCTCCTAAGTTTTCCAAATATTTTGCTTTCTCTTCTTCCTCAGGAACACCAGTTTTTTTTAGGTTTGGCCATTTTTCATGATCTCATATTTCTTAGATGCTTTGCTCATTTCTTTTGAGTCTTTTTTTTTGTTTGATTGGGTTAATTCGAAAGTCTTTGAGCTCTGTAATTCTTTCATCTACTTATTCTAACCTGCTATTAAAACATCCCTTTGCATTTTGTAATTTCCTAAATGTGTTTTTTATTTACAGAAATTCCAGTTGGTTTTTCTTTAAAATATCTAAAATATCTACTTCTTCTTCTTCTTTTTTTTTTTAAATAAAGATGGGGTTTCACCATGATGGCCAGGCTGGTCTTGAACTCCTGACCTCAGGTGATCCACCTACCTTGGCCTCCCAAAGTGCTAGGATTACAGGCGTGAGCCACTGCGCCTGACCTAAACTATCTACTTCTTCAGAAAATTTTTTATTTCTATCCTGAATTGTTTTTCTGATTTCTTTATGTTGGTTCTTACCTTTCTCTGGTATCTCCTTGAGTAGCTTAATAATCAACCTTTTAAAAATTCTTTATCTGGTATTTTAAAGATTTTGTCTTGGTTTGAATCCATTGCTGGAGATATAGTGTGAGCTTCTGGGGTTGTTATAGAACTGTGTTTTGTCATATTACTAGTTATTTTTCTGGTTCCTTCTCATTTGGGTAGAGTATTCTAATTATTCTTGAATTTATTTTATATTTACTCTGTGTGTGTGTGTTTAATTTCTTTTTTGCCCCTTGAGAATGTTACTTTACTGTTTATAGTTTATTGTAGCCTAATTTGGCTCTTGTTTTTGGTGCTTTCAGTAGTGAAGACTCTGTTTGAGTTTCTTGATTATAGAGACTCTTTGTATGATGACTTTCTCAGATCCTGGTTGTAGTAGCAATGTGCTCAGTGTGTGAGCAAGGTCACCACCTCCTGTAGGTCTTAAACTGCAGACGTCTTGAAGCTTGCTTCATTATTCCTTGATGTATACTTTTTTTTTTTTTTTGAGACAAGAGTTTTGCTGTTGTTACCCAGGCTAGAGTGCAATGCCACAGTCTTGGCTCGCTGCATCCTCCATCTCCCAGGTTCAAGGAATTCTCCTGCCTCAGCCGCCTGAGTGGCTGGGATTACAGGCACCTGCCACCATGGCTGGTTAATTTTTGTATTTTTGTAGAGATGAGGTTTCATCATGTTGGCCAGGCTAGTCTTGAACTCCTGACTTCAGATGATCTTCCCTCCTTAGCCTCCCAAAATGCTGGGATTGCAGGCATGAGCCACCACACCTGGGCGAAATATACTTTTTTATTTTTAGTTTTTTCTGCAGTATTTTATTTGCTGGCTTGAATTGTTCAGTCCTCAGGCCAGTTGTGGCTAAAGCAGATGAGTAAATGCAATACCCAATGGTGGACAGTGGTCCCAGCCTTGACAGAAGTAGTAGCTGGGAGAGCCCTCACTGAAACACACTGAGGTGTTATCACAGATAAGGGGGAACCACCTCAGTTCCCCTCCCAGGCCAGCAGGGAAGTCATCCGTCTTACAGACACACTCCTATCCCAGGGTTCTGGCTATTCAGATTATACAGGAACCTTTTCTTTTTTCCCTCTTTTTTTTTGAAATGGAGTCTCGCTGTGTCACCCAGGCTGGAGTGCAGTGGCACGATCTTGGCTCACTGCATCCTCTGCCTCCTGGGTTGAAGTGATTCTCCTGCGTCAGCCTCCTGAGTAGCTGGGATTACAGGTGCCCACCACCACACCCAGCTAATTTCTGTATTTTTAGTAGATATGAGGTTTTACATGTTGGCCAGGCTGGTCTCGAACTCCTGACCTCAGGTGATCCACCCACCTTGGCCTCCCAAAGTGCTAGGATTGCAGGTGTGAGCCACCATGCCTGGCCCAGCAGATACCTTTTTTTTCATCTGCAGAAATGTTGAAGTTCCATGCAGAAAGGAATTGTGACTGTACCTCTCTTGCAAGCCTGAATCTAGAGGGTGCTCCACCTGTGGGGATTCAGTCACCCTGCAATGATCCAGAAAGGCTATCTATAGGTGCACCCACACCAAGCTCCTGTGAGAGAAGCCCCAGTTATTTCACAGTCATGGATGAAGGGGAGAAGTAGTTTCCTTTTCCAAGACTCTTCATGAGCACCACGTCTGCCTGTCTGCTGGGGTAGAGCTGCAGACTCTCCCAGCTGAGCCCAGCACTGCAACTGTGCCACTGCTGAAAGAAACTTCCCACCAGTGGCAAGATCTGTGATGCAAGGCTTGCCATCTGGATTCTTTTGTCTCACTGTGTGCTCCCTTAATGTGGGGCACTCCCTCTTCCCTAGGGGTAGGAGTCCCTGAGAGCCAAACTACGGTGACTACAGTTTTTACTCTTGGTCTAGCCCCACACTTCAGGCTGGTGCTGGGGAATGTCTGCAGCGACTCCAGTGATGTGACCTGTCTTCAACCCTCTCAGCAGTGGGTACCAGCACGCGTTCTGATGGGGATGGCAAGGGTTGGTTATAGTCTTAGTTTGTTGGCTTTCTCAAATTCTGGTTGTTATAGTAATGAACTGGTCCTGTGGACAGACTTGGGACCTTCTGGTTGGCCTGGGTGGTGCAGGCTATAGTGATAGCTCAGCTCGTGCACAGGTTTTCTCCTTCCTGGGTGCAGTGTTATTCTACCTGTGGATGCTGTAATGGGCTGTGTTGGTTGGCTTTCAGCCACAAGGTGATGCTCACAAGGGAGTGGCAGCTGCCTTAGTAGTGGTGGAATTTATGCTTGCTTTATGTTACTTGGGATGTACTCTGGTTTCCAGGTGATGGGTGGAGCTCCCAGAAGTTCTGTCCTTTGTGTTAAGCTACCGGGGCAGGTCAACGGGGCAAAGCAAGGTTGGGGCTGGGTCAGGCAGGTTCTTGCTCTGGCTCTGTGTACAGGGCAAGCAGAGGCCCCTGTGGAGGTGAGGGGACTGGTTCTCTGGCCACTGTGGTGATGTTCCAGGATGAAATGTTGCTTCTGCTGCACAGAAGAGTTTGTTGAGGGAGTTGAGATTAGCGGGCAGCAGGAAGCTTCACCCAGCTCCCATGCAGTTGGTAGGGCAGGTCTCTCACCTGCAGTGTTCACTAGCAGCTAGCTAAATTCCAGGCAGTCTATGCTCAAGACTGCCCCAGGCCATAATTCTTTTCCTTGGAGACAGGCCATGCCACTCCTCACCTTCCCACAAAGCTGGGGTGCCCAGCTCCTGTGCCTGTGGCTGCAGCAATTTCAAGGAAAGTGCTTCCCACTCACCCCCTGGTTCTGCCAAAGGGAATTTTTCCTCACTTGACATTATATTATGAATTTCACTTGAAAACTTCTTTCAGCCTTCTGCCACTGCCTGAGTTGGTTGGCAGACTTCTCTGAGGTCCCCTGTCATGTAGAATCAGGAATGGCATCCCTCCATCTGTGTTGAAGACTGGAAATGCATGCAAGGCTCTTCTTGCTGCTGTGCCTACTTTCACATACCCCACTGTTTGCTATATCAGTTCCCGCACTGGGTAGGATTAAGGCCTTCCTCCGTAGGCTGGATTGCCAGGTTTCCTGGTGGGAGTGTGTACCCTGGACGCAGTCTCTCTCTCTCTCTCTCACACACACACACACTCTGGAGACTTAAAGTTTTTCTACCTGCCTCACAATAGAGGCTGTAGCCTGCAGCTTCTTTCAAAGAGTCCGTGGTTTCTTCCTATTTTCCTGTTAAGTTCCTGCACTGCTCCTTGGAAAAAAGTTAACAGTGTGAATTTCTACTCACTATTTTGTCTTTCCAAGTGGGAGAGGCTGCCTATAATCTGCCAGTTTGGTCACGTTGCCTCACATGAACATTCAAATTGCAAACCTTTAACTTGAATTCCCATTAGTGCTACTTACGACCACATGATAAAATGAGTTTCAATTAAATTTAGACTGGTTAGTATGGGAGATGTTCAAAAAATCTTCCTCACCAAATTGATAAGATTTCACTTAATAGTTTTATCTATATTTATGAATACAGGTTTTTACCATTTATTATAAACATGAACACTACTAGATTGTGGAGGAACATTAAAGAAACCTTTCTCAATTTGGAATTAAGGGCACTGAGCAGTGACCTAGAAATCAGACATGCTTGAAATGGTTAGTAGGGAAATGAAGATTTTTTCATGTTAGGTGCTAACTTTATGATTCTCAGAAACCAGCTGGTACTTTAAGGAATCTTGGGTTCAGGCTGCTCCTAATTATCTCCTTCTTTCTTCTTGCTGAGTTCTATTCCGTACTTGTAGAAAATAAACTTCTGGGAAAACTTAATTTTAGTCTTTGATTATACTGAAATGCATAAGTAGAAACATTAATTTCTTTATAGATTTTTTTTTTTTTGAGATGGAGTCTCACTCTGTCACCCAAGCTGGAATGCTGTGGCGTGACCTCGGCTCACTGCAGCCTCTGCCTCCCAGGTTCCAGCGATTCTCCTGCTCAGCCTCCTGAGTAGCTGGGTCACAGGCACAGCCACCATGCTGGCTAAGTTTTGTATTTTTAGTCGAGACAGGGTTTCACCCATGCTGGCCAGGATAGTCTCCGTCTCCTGACCTCGTGATCCACCTGCCTTGGCCTCCCAAAGTGCTGGGATTATAGGCATAAGCCATGGCGCCTGGCTATAGATGTATTTTTAAAAAGAATGCTGTTTTTGTTTGTAATGCTTTAGTTCCGGTATTATGCTTTCTGTACCTTCCTATAAAATCACTCCTCAAGGGAGTACAGAGGGACGCCATACCCCATTCCAAACATGTACTCCTCTTTCCTAATAAGACTAATTACTATGTAACTTCATTCTGTTAATGACAAGCCAAAATTCATTAATGTATATTATTAAATTTATTTTGCAATATATTTGTATTTGTTTTCACATGAAAGTAATAATAAAAAAGTACTGTGCTTAATAATAAAAACCACTTAATAAAAGTGGTTTTATTCCACTGTAGGATACATATATCTTAAGAAGACTTTACTCTGGATGCTTTTGGTCTCATTCATCTGTTTATGGAAAACTAGCTTAGTGCCTTTTATATACTAGGTCCAAATCTGTTTGTTGAACAGTGAACAAAATAGGCTGGCATTTATGTTTTCATAGAATTTAGATTCTAATGGAGGGGGTTGCTGGTGGCAGATTAGTGAGTAAAATATGCTGTGGGTTAAGTAGTGATAAATAGGATGTAAGAGTGTGTGTGTGCACATGTATATGTGGAGGCTGAAGACAATGCTTGCTCCTGTCCCATCCCAACCACAGACCTGGTAGGAATTAGGGCACAAACTTTACATCATTTATCATAAAAGTCACTGACCTTGAATCACAGTGGGCTGGGTCCCTATGCTGTACAGCATCTGAACATGAATGTGAGTCTTAGATTACAGACAATTTTCCATACTTAAAAAGTTATGGGCACATGGAAAAAACAGTAACAGTATACACACAATTTTATTTCTCACTTGTACATCTCTTCTCATGAGTTTTCATTCTGAAAATGCAGAGAGAGATTAGTACTATCTTGTTCATTATCTGGAGAGCCCTTGCCAAAATATTGCCCACAATTCCACTGTTTCAGCATTTCTAGGGTTTTCAGATGGTTTATATAAATAAGCAGCTGCTGGTAGCCATTGTCAGCTCATTGTCTTGTTTTAGGCTTAGAGCCTCTGCCAAAAACAAACCCAAGGGACTGGTGGTAGGTTGAAGGTTTCAGGCCTTATATATGCAGGAACGAAAAACTAAGAAAGAACTTACTTCTTATTTCCCACTGTCATAATAGTGACAATAGAGATCTATTTACAAAGTAGGTTTTTCGTGGTGTTAGGGTTTTGTGGTGTTCAAAGATAAGAAAAGGAAGTTGAGGCAGAGCAGTATATGCTGTTTGTCTCATTAGGTTTCTAACTTTTTGAGGTTAGGGATAATGCTTTTCCTTAATTGACAATGTCATGCTTTATATAATGTCATTATTTAATATGACTGATGTAAATATAAAATATAAAGATACACTGTAATTCAACTGAGTCTAAGTATCAGTTTTAATATTTTAACATTTCTAAAATTGGATAGAGGTCTTACAATGTATCATCTTTGTCCAGGCATGGTGGATCATGCCTGTAATCTCAGCACTTTGGGAAGCTAAGGCAGGAGGATGGTGTGAGGCCAGGAGCTCGAGACCAGCCTGGGCAACATAGTAAGACCTTGCCACTACAGAATTTTTTAAAAAAAATTAGTTGGGCGTGGTGTCACATGTCTGTAGTCCTAGCTATTCGGTAGGCTGCAGAGGAAGTATAGCTTGAGCCCAGGCAGTTGAAGCTGCAGTGAGCAATGATCATGCCACTGCACTTTGGCCTGGGCAACAGAGCAAGACCCTGTTTCAAAATAAGTATTTTTAAATATAATTTATCATCTTAGAATGTATGAACTGTGGAAAATAAAAATTACAGCACCTAAAATTTGTAGTATTTGTAGAACCAATGATAAGAAGTTTTGAAGTAAGCCAAAAATACCTGGAGAGGTGAAAATAGCATATATATTTGTTAAGTTTTTTAATTGAATGGTGACCTAATCATAGGCTGATTACATGCTGATTAATTAAAGCCTGGCATAAATTGTGTGTATCATTTGTATAGAAAAGTCTCTATTATTTGCAGTAATATGATAATTAGAAATAACATGTCTTCCAAAGCTTGGAATGCTCGACAGCCAGATGTAGTTGCACACGTTGACACAGTTGGAATTCCTCAGTTCTGGTTGCTAAATAAAAGTCTTCACTATTCAGAATCACAGCAGGCAGTTGCTGTCTGTGTACAGATCACTGAAGTACATACATGTTAATGGCTCAGATAAACAGCACAGCATTTTAGGTGAATGAGTTTTACTTTGTGTTTAGTTTTTGGAATAAAAGATTGAGATTTAATTTTATGCTTTCTGATCAGTATCATTAATCACCCCGTAATAAAATAATACTTCAAACATGAGATGCATATCTTCTTCAAAGATCTTTATGGATTTTTATAATAATCATTCCATGTAAATATATAATACATTGGCAGTTAAAATAGTTACATGGTAAGAATATAAGAAGAGCAATAAGAATGAGAGTTTTTCAAGTGAAATTATAAATAAGACATGAAAATTATAAATGATATTGTGAAAATGAAATTTTTATTTGCTACTGAGCTAAATCCAGTGTGGTAGAATTGTAGGCTTAAAAGGAATATCCATAGTTATTTAAGGTGGTATAGAAAGAGCGTTGATTTGGACATGGCAGATTGAGATTCCTGTACTGATTCTGTTGTTTGGGTAAGTCACTTAACCTTGAGTCTTAGTTTCCTTATCTGTAAAATGGAGATAATTATCTATACAGCTTATTTCCTCAGTGGGGTTCCAATGAGATAAGGGCTATAAATATTAATATGATTTGAAAAATTCTATCGTGCATTTAAAGTGGTGAGATGGCTATAGTAAGTCAATCTCTTAAAAGAGGAACACACACTTGGAAGTTAAATTAGAACAGAAAAAGTCATAAAATAGTATAGGTCACCAAAAATCATCATCTCTATTGTGATACCTTAAAAATGGGGTGGCTCTATGGGTACATAATGAAATCTGCAACTTAAAAATGCCATTTTTCCAAAATAGTCTCAGAAATTGCTTTAGTGTGTCAAAATCGGGTAGAATAGCAGAAAAATGAAGTCTGTAAACATGTGGGATACTGAGTTTCTTGAAATTGACTCACAAAAAAACACTGTGTAGATGGAGAATAATGATCTTTGTGCCTTTACTTCCCTGGCAGCCCAGGCTCAACTCTGCTTGACAGTGTGCTTTTTTGTTTCTTTTTGGAAGAATGAGGCATGATGCCAGCATTCATCCACATCTTGTCCAAGACAGTGGTTTATGTATTCTTTCAGTTACCATTCATTATAAAATATTTCCAGTCTTTAAGAGAACGTTAGTCATATTGCTATGTGAAAAGATTCTTTTGCCATAACTGTACTGTTCATGTATAGCCATGACATTATCTGATATTATATACTTTTTCATTTGATCGAAGAAAAATAAAAAAAATGTAATAGTGAAAACCCAAATAGGCTGTAACAATAAATGCAGCAACTTAAACCTAGCCACTTAAGCTATAATCACATTCTAAGCTGGTCACTCCATTTAAATTGTACTTGGGAAAGTTTTTGGAGGTTTGTGTGAGTGTGTTAACTTGTTTCTTTGCTTGAATAAACAAATTTTATTATTGGGTCTGGGAATGTTTTTGTTAAGGCATGCTGGAATGCAGATATCTATTAACTACTGAGATGATGCTTTTTTGAAGTTGTAGTAATAAACCCAGTCCTTGGAGGCAGTAAATGTATTGCATAACTTTTATTAATGGTGCCTGATGCTGAACAGCTGAGATGAAAATGCACTTAAATAAATGATCAATTTACCTTTTGGAATAGGGACAATTTGACTGTAATGATTTTTGTTGTCACTATAGGTTTTTCCTTGATTGGCAGGTACTGTGGCTGCATCATGTAATGATGAGTTATCTTTTTACGTCCAGAGAAATAGGCTATATGTAGGTTTAGTAACTGAGAGCAAAGAACTAACATGTCTTTCCAGTCATTGGTTACCTCTTTAAAAATCAACAAATAGTAGTTTTAATTATGATAGTTTATGAAACTCTATGTGCTATAATGAACTGTACATGCATGATTTCATTTGCTCATCACAATGATCTTATGAAATAGATGTATTAATATTGTCCCCATTTTATAGACAGGTAAATTGAAACTTTCAGTGCTTAAGTAACCTAGCTTGTCCACCTAGCAAAACAGAGTTTAGTGGTGAGTCTGACACCAATATCCTCACTCTTAATGTTTTTTTTTAACTGGATCTATTTGTACTAGAAGATTATGCAAGGAAATAAATTTTAGTGTTTTTTTTCAACTGAATGCTCATTCCACCAAGCTTGAATAGACCACCAGAATCATTTTTATAGTGAATGTTTTGTAAGGCAATGTTGAGATTTTAGGTAAGCAGGTAAAATGTCTGGGCTGCTTTTGTCAGCAGCCGGGTGTCCTGCACTCAGCCCTACAACCCCGCGGCTTGCCAAAAGATCTTAAATGAAAGAACCTTCTAGCCATTCTCTCTGGCCCCTCACCTCTCATCTGCTTGATTTGATATCCAGATCTTAAGTCTGTGTGTTTGCTGGGGCTCTGGTTTTTCTCTCTTCCTCATAGCACCTTTTATAGCTAGGGGTAGCCTGTGTCTAGGCACCTGGCTTCTTATCTCTAATTGCTCTCTGCCAGTATTAAAAAGGCCTTAGTTTACCTCTCCTAAATACTCTGAATTCCCACATTCAGTTCTGTTTATTGACAGCTTTCTGTTTTCAAGGTCCTGTGTTGGGTGCAGTAAAAGCTGGAGGGGTTCTCTGCCCTCTGCACCTTGCTCTTCAGGGAGTTACAAAACTTAGACACAAGTATAATAATAGAAGGGAACACTGTCTAGAGTATTTCAGTAGATATACAAAAAAGGAGGTAGAGTAAAATAATGCGATATTTCTCAAAGATTTCCTGAAGTACATCTAATACTAGAGGAAGGGGAAAATACCCTCTCAGTCGTCTGGGGACATAGCCCAAACTGACTGCCTCAGTGGAAATATCAGATACAAGCTAATTCTTATGAAATAGGCTTTATCTGCAATATATGCATTTAAAAAATAACAACACTGTGTAAAATTACTTGGCTTCTTTCTCCCCAGTTTTCAAATAAAAGTTGTAGCCCCAGGAAGATGCAGTAAGAGTGTCCAGAGCTTTCTGAACCTCTGACTGCACACCGTAAGGCACGCAGCATTTGGTATCTGTAAATCAGCAGATACATTGCACGATTTGATTACTTAGGGTAACTTTAAGATTACTTAATCTAGAAAGTGGCAACTTTCAAAGGTGCTTTAATAGGACTGAACTTAACCACATCTACCGTCCTCAAGTATAGCGAGGAGGCTCTTGCAGACCAGATCCTGGTATCTTAATGTTATTGTAGCCCCTGGAAGGTACAATGCGGATTTGCAATCCTGCAGCTGTGCATAGCTCTCTATTTGAAGACATTTGAAGGTTACAGCAGAGACAGAGGGCTGTTTCTGAAATAGAGAATGACTTCGTGGATATTGAGAGAGTTAAGTTTAGATTGGTTTGTTTGGCTGGGATTTTGAGTTTGCAAAGAACAGTTTGAGAGAAAAGATGAGTCAAAAAACATAGAGGAAAGATGACATCCTTCACTAGTCTAGTAGGTAACAGCTTAGTATGGTGGTTTAAAATGAAATTAAAGGTTGGGCGTGGTGGCTCATACCTGTAATGCCAGCACTTCGGGAGGCTGAGGTGGGAGGCTCACTTGAGGTCGGGAGTTTGAGACCAGCCTAGCCAACATGGTGAAACCCTATCTCTACTAAAAATACAAAAAATTAGCCAGGTGTCTTGGTGGGTGCCTGTAATCCTAGCTACTCGGGAGGCTGAGGCAAAAGAATCACGTGAACCTGGGAGGCGGAGGTTGCAGTGAGTCAAGATCTCGCCACTGCACTCCAGCCTGGGTGACAGAGCAAGACTCTGTCTCAAAAAAAAAGAAGAAACTAGTCATGATTTAACCATAAATGTATTTGACACCAGAAGGGTGGGATGGAGAAAGGAAGTTGAAAGCGTGATATGTGATATGAATAGGGTGATATGTGACATGAAAAATAAGGTAACACCAAATGCCCTTTCAAAGCCATTATCTTGGGTGATGGATACGTTAGGTAATAAAAAGAAAAATGGGCTGCAACTGAGGCTAACATATTGAGGCTTTACCTTACTGAATCTGTTGATGAGATAGTAAGTTGTAAATGCTCGGCAAATAGTGGCAAGTGAGTGGTTGTACTGGAGAAGTGGTCGTTGGTAGGTAGGCAAACCAGGAAGTCCCTGAAAAGCAGGCCAGGCAACCCCTGAGTTACTGGGAAGCTTAGGGAAATTAAATTCCTTGATATTGGGTAACTTAGTATTTGTAGTTAAAGGAAAAAAGTAAAAAAGGTGAAAGATATTTCAGAAAATGTTGCTTGGGGTGCCAGCATCTAAACTTAAATGACTACTTAGGAGTGGCCTGCATATAGAAACACAGTACTTTACAAAGAGAAAGAGTATTGAGGTAAAACAAGGTGGCTAAAGACAAAGTTGTCTCAAGTCAAGAGTCTGAGGAAGAGAAATCTCAAGAGGGGCGGCAGAGGAATCATTATTGAGGCAGAAAGAAACTGGAGAACGGCATTGTGCCACTGTTCTTTACCCACTCTTTTCAAATTTTTTCCCCAGGGTAGGAAGATGGGAGGTTTATTTTATCCTTTTAACTTTCTATTTTTAACTTGGGCTGTAGCAATATGAAGTCTTTGTGGTTTCTCATTTTTAATTTTTCTGGAATTTGTAGGTTTATAGAAACTGGATAAAATCTGGCCAAGCGTTGGTTCCTATTTGTTATTTTTAGGCCCAAATCTTCTGGAACTGCTTGCCAGACACATATCATTTATGGGATTACAAACTGTTTGGTCTTCATTAGAGGCCAGCGCCACTATTTATTTTCACTGAATCTCTCTTGAAGATAGTAATTTAATACCCATATTAAATATGTTATGCTTACAATGAAAATATTTCATATTCTGTATTTGCCATCATAATAAATAATGGTTTAATAGTTAACATTTGTTGAGAATCAGTATTTCAAGTTTCTGTTCTGTACCAGACACTGTGCTAAGCCAGTTTTATGTAATATTCATGACAGTCTTGCAAAGAATTAATATCTTCCTTTTGTACACGAGAAGCTTACAATTCAGAGCAGCTAAGTACTTGCTGTGAAATACAGTGCAGTAAGTGGTGATCCCCGGATTGCCATCCATGTCTGTCTGACCCTTGTGCATGTGTAGTCTGTGACATAAAAAAAGAATGATTGTTTCTAGTCAATGAACTTCTTTCTGGATCTGAGCACTTTCATCACTTAGACATCAAAACAGATGTTTAACTTATATTACCTGCCGGAAAGGTGGATGTATCCACTGCAAAACGGGATGCAGACTCTGAATATACTTCTGTTGTAAAAACGATTTTTTTTTTAAGACGAGTCTCATTCTGTTGCCAGGATGGAGTGCAGTGGTGTGATCGCGGCTCACTGCAACCTGCCTCTCTTGGGTTCAAGCGATTCTCCTGCCTCAGCCTCTGAATAGCTGGGACTACAGGCATGCACCAACATGCCCAGCTAATTTCTGTACTTTTAGTAGAGGCGAGATTTCACCAGGATGGTCTCCATGTCTTGACCTCATGATCCACCTGCTTCGGCCTTCCAAAGTGCTGATATGACAGGCGTGAGCCACTGCGCCCGGCCAAATGATTTTTTTTAAGCCTACACTAAAGGTAGACTAATTTGATTTACCAACTTTAAAGTACTCAAACAACCATGTTATTCTAGCTTTGAATACACCACATTAATGTAGTGGCCTAGAGTAGCCTGTGCTTTTTTGCATTTCAGGTGAATGAAGAACAGCATCAGGGCTCCGTTGTTCTCTGGTAATTCTGTCTCCAGTGACCTCCTGTGAACGTGCCCATTGCTTCATGGCAGTGCTTCTCAAGGCCTTCAAGGAAAGAGAATTCCTTGATTCCATTTCTGTTAGTTACTCAAGTTTCCTTCAGCTCAACTTTCATTTGTTGAGTGACTACTACATAACAAACTTTGTTCTGGGCCTTCTTAATGAAGGCTGATTTTTAATATCAGAGAACCACTATTTTCTAGGCATGTATATAAACTAGAAAATAGCAAAGATTATGTTTTAAAACTTTGTTCAAGTAAGAGTGATAGAATGTTTTTTACTGGCAGATTTTCATTGTGTTTTACGTCTACTTTGCCACACCCAGTATTCTTCTCTTCCGACTTTTCTCCATTTAACAAGCTGACACAGTTCCCTGAGAGCACACTAAAACATAACTGCAGTTATTTAAAAAAGCAAGGCTTATTTGGTGATTTCTTGACATATTCTGCTGTGTACATGACTCAGGACATTACTCTGCTATGTAATGTACTGTGTTTTTTATTAAGGCTTTCTGTTATATTTGTGTGCATTTTTAGTACCACAAGTTTTTCAGTAGTTTATAGTGAATTCTTAATGTTAAGAATGCTTTGCCAGTTAGTTTACATTTCTTACTTTCACTCTTTCTCAGGTATCTGCTTTCTATTTGGCAGTAAGGTTAAAGAGAGATGAAGCAGGTATACTTACCTTCAAGAAACCTAAAACCTAAGATGTTATTCAATTGTGGCATTAGAAAGTAGAGGAATGAGCATTCATTTCCTTTGTCTTTTAAAAAAAATTTATTTTTATTCATTTATTTAGAGACAGAGTCTCGCTGTGTTACCCAGGCTGGAGTGCGGTGGCGTGATCTTGACTTGCTGCAATCCCTACCCACTGGATTCAAGCATTTTTCCTGCTTCAGTGTCCCGAGTAGCTGGGATTGCAGGCATGCACTACCATGCCCAGCCAATTTTTGTATTTTTAGTAAGACAGGGTTTCCCCATGTTGGCCAGGCTGGTCTCGAACTCCTCACCTCAAGTGATCTGCCTGCCTCAGCCTCCCAGAATGCTGGGATTATAGGCGAGAGCCACTGTGCTTGGCTCCTTTACCTTTTAACATGGTGTTTTATAATGACCATTTTATGTACATTTGCTGCTAGACTATTCCATGCTCAGCATAGCTAGCTCTCTCTCATAGAGTCTAACACATGGAGTCTTGCTATTTTGAAATTTATGCAGCAGGTAAAGGATTTATTAAATACATTGTAAGGCTCATAGCCTTCCCAGTTATTTTTTCTTCTTCTTCTTCTTTTTTTTTAAGAGACAGAGTCTCACTCTGTTACCCAGGCTGGGGTATAAGGGTATGTTCACAGCTCACTGCAACCTTGAACATCTTTGCTCAGTGATCCTCCCACCTTAGCCTCCTGAGTAGCTAAGACTACTGGGACAAGCCACCGTCTTAGCTACTTAACATTGCAAGACCTTAACTCTACAAGAAAAGGTTTAAAATCACCCAGCTCTTTTTAACCTTTTCTTGTAGAGTTAAGGTCTTGCTATGTTGCCCAGGTTCAATTTCAGTTCCTGGTCTCAAGTTATCCTCCTGCCTCAGCCTTCCAAAGCGTTGAGATTACAGGCATGAGCCACTTTTCATGCCCATCATTCTTTGGGGATTAACTATGATATGCCATGAAAGAGCATCCAGTTTGGGAAGCAGAAAACCTATTCAGGTTGGAGTCCAGCTCTTTGACTCCAGGCAAGTTATTACTTAACTTTTCATAACACTGGCGCTGATAGCTTTGTGTAAGATTTATGTACCTAAGAACTTTGAAAAAGTAAGACATCTTGCCAATACTATTGCTGTTGTTATTGAAAGTTTACGTTAAAGCTGCTTGTAAGTAGTAAAACATTGTTGTCATCACCATTATTTCCAAAAGTGAGTAACTCATGTTTTACAAGTGACTGTAAAAGCCACATTAGGGGCCTATAAGAGTGTGAAAGGAAAGAAGGGAGGCTGAAAGACATCCAGGGGCTTGGAGTATCGACCCCATTTGCAGAAATTGATGGTTTCAGCAATTGAGCTGTTGTTTACAAGGTAGGGTCCTGGATACTTAGGTAGTATTCATAGATTGTAAAGCATCCTACTGTTAATATACTACTTAAAATAAGGTGGGTGGGTTAGGTTTGCAAATCACTGAGATAAAAGGTGAAAGCATCTCAAGAGAGTCCCAACATAATGAGCAGTTAAAGGCAGAGATAGTGTCAAGCTTAAAGGGGTCAGAAAGGGCTTTTTGGAAAAAATGAGGACTTGAGAGAAATCTTGAAAGAAGAAATGTGTGTGTGTGGATATATATTTGTTGTTGTTGTTTTTTTTTTTGACAAACGAGAATGGGGAAAAATGTATGTTCTTAGGTGGAGTAACAATAAAAACATAGATACAAAAGAGTAGTGAGCTTGTTTCAGATAATAACCAGTACCTTAGCTTGGCATGAGTCTTCGTAGATATGGTTGAGTATGTACGTGGAAGCTACCCTTTGGAAGATTCTATACATATTATTGTAGGCTTCCTGGTACATTGTTACATCTTTCAAGTCCCTGTTCTTATGGAGTCTTCTAACAACTCCACCCCTACACACTCAAGCCAAACTGATTGTGCCTTTTTATTTGCCACCTTTATTTAAGGTCTATGTGCAAAGCAGTATGGCAGTGTGATGAAGTGGGGATTCTGGAGCTTGCACACTGGGTTGAAATTTTGTTTCTGTTGTTTACTAGCTTGTGTGTGACCTGGTGAAGTCACTTATTTGTGCCTCAGTTTCTTAATCTGTAAAATTGGAGTGATGGTATCTAGTTCTTGTGGCTATGGTGAGGACTAATGTGTTAATTTATATTAAATGCTTACAAAAGTATCAGGTCCTAAGTATGGTTGTTACTAATCTCTGTCAAAGAATTTATCGATTGCCCTTTGTTATGATAAATTACATGCCTCATAGTCCTACTGGACTGTGCCCTTTAGGAGGAAAGGATATATTCTGTTTTAACTTTTGTTTTCTCATTGCTTTATAATGTCTGCCTCTCCATGGTTGTGAAAAGATGATAATTCTACATATCTAGACAAATTGCTACTGTGAGTCTTCCTTAAATCTAATCCCAGAGAAGTTGGATTTTGGGAAGAACTACTTTATACTAATGGACTGACTAGTCGTACTTGTTCTGACATAAATATATATGGCCCGCTTCCTTAACTAACATTGTAACAGCAATTCCATTAACACTTCTAAAATCACAGGAGACCTTAGTTCGTAAGTCTGGGTGCAAGAAAAGTTATAACTAAATATTTATTTAATTATAAGTGCTTTGTATTCCTCTAATGAAACGAACTTTTAGTGTTTCATTAGCATCCTCTAATCATGGAGGCTGGAGGTTAATTCTGATATGGAAACATTGTTGACTAATTAAAGCCCAGTATAACTTCTTCAGAGTTATAATGTGAATGCATGTAAAGACACTCGATGCTTAACTTTCAAGTTAGGCAAATGGGAAGGATGTGGGGGGTGTGTGTGTGTGTGTGTGTGTGTGTGTGTGTGTGTGTGTGTATGTGTGTATGTGTGTGTGTGTCATGTGAAGCATCTTTACTGTCACATCTTGCTCACTAATAAATGAATGTTGGGAAGTAATACGGTGAGATACCCCTGTCTAAACTAGATTGATGGCATGGGATCTTTCATCTTATATTTAAGAGAAAAAAGTTGACCCTTTAGTATGATACATTACAATTCAACAAAAAATTTAAAAATTTATTAGGTTTTAAAATCAAGGTCTTTCTATTATGATGTGGATGGACTTTATTTAAAAGGTTTTAGAAACACCTCTTCTGTTTTTTTGTGCTTGGTAGTGGTTTAGAAACTTTAGACAATTAGGAATATATTGTGTCTCATGTGGTTTTAAATTAATGGAAGATGTTGGGCTTTCTAATTCAAAATTGCATACTCAGTAGGAGATGGAGCCAAGATTAAAAGCATAAGCTGGATTCTTTATTTTAGAGATTGATTATTATTACAGCCAGAAAATATCGTAAGTTCTTTACTTGATGGTAGTTTTGACCTCATCATTACTTCGACATTAGGAAAATGAGAGTAAATAGGAAGACGATCAAGAACTCGAACACACTTTAAGTTGAAAATGTGTCATATTTCAGACTTCCCCTTCATTCTTAGAATTATCATTTGAACTAGTTGAGAGCCATATTTTCTTGTATAATCCTGTCTCTCATTATGCTTCCAGAGGACTGTGAAGGGATCATTCATGCATTCTTTAGTCCATCCAGTGTTGAAATAGACATCCATCTCTTTCACAGAAATGCTGAATAATAATACTGTCACAGCTTGATGGCTTTGCAGTGGAGCGACAAAATTGAAACTGCTGTCAACAGATTGTCTTGAGCATTTTCCAAGGTTATCTAAGGTCCAAGAATTGCCATCTTCATAACTGTAGTTTTTCTTTTTCCTTTCTTAGATATTGAACATGTACACAGTCAACATGTTCTGAGTGCTTTCTGTTTGATACCGTTCTAAGTTCTTTATCTATATTAACTCATTTTCTCCTCACTATAAACCTGAGAGGTGGTTTCACTTAACAGATGAGGATACTGAGGTACAGAGAGGTTATGGAACTTACCCACAGTCATGACACTAATTATTGGTAGAAGCAGTATTCTAACGCTGTTAATCTGCCTTCGGCGCTTATACTGGATGACTTGACAGAGTAGCCTTTAAGTGGGCCACTGTGTTCTTGTTGGGGATGGGAATTACTATTGTGCATTCATAGTGATCTCTCTGAAGGGACAAAACAGCTTACCTTTTCAGTCAAAGTACAAGGTCATGGGAAGTCAAGAACAGTCTGGGAAGAAATGGGAGGTTGTGTCATGAATTCCCTAGGACAGAGATCCCATTTAGCTCCTCTGAGTTTGAGGGAAGTTCAGAAGAATTCTTGGTGGTGGTGAGGAAGGAAGAGAAGGAAGGATGTCCATTGCAGGGTTCCCAAGCATCTTGATCTGCCTGTGTATCCCCAGTCTCGACTCAACCGTAGGAATTACATTTGGGACCTCAAACCCAGCAAAGCATAAGGCCTTTATTTTATACTATATATACAAATAAAGGGGTGTTAAATGGAGTGCTTTTCCCAAGTCCTAGGGAGAGCACCCAGAATTAAAAATGAAGCTAATGTATATTTAAAAAGAAAAGCTTCTCTGAAACTTGAGGTTGGTGGTCTACAGAATTGTCCTTAGTGAGTGTGTTGGTATTTCCTTGGCTGACAGTGGTACAAAATGTGACCTTCGTGTTTGGTGACCTATTCACTCTTGAGCACTCACATTGATAGGTATTTAGGCTTAGGGTTTCATGAATGTAGGGGCTACCACAGTAAGTCCTGGGGTTATGTCTAGGCATAGGACCACAATTATTCTGTTAAATAAAAAATACTTTGACATTTGTAAAAATGGTAAGGAAGACTTTATTCAGGACTATCACAACAGGCATAAAGACTATGTCAGTAGATGAGAGAGATCTTGCTCAACTCTAAATACAAGAACAAGTGGGAATTTATAGCCAAAAAGCAGGATGTGGGGTATTGGGTGGATAGAAAATGACTAAGAAGAGACATCAATGGTAGAAGGATTCTTGCTGAAGATAGGCTACAGACTTCTGCATCAAAGGTGGGGGATGAGGAATTTGAACAGATATTGAGGGTAGGTGATTCTTTCTAGACAGGCTTAGTAGGATCCTTGCTAAACCTGGGCTCTCAGGCCAAGCAAGGCTCAGGGACAAGGTGGAGGCCTAGTCAAGAAGAGGGCTTAAAGGGGCCTGACTGAAATTTGCACAAGGAGGGAGAATTTATCGGTTCCTATTGCTTGATTAAATGTAAGGGCTCAGGTATTAGACCTGAACCCATGCAAAAGAGACACTATTAAATGAAATATAAAGTGAATTCCAGAAAAGTCTGTTTTCTTATTCGTGTAGACATCTGTGGCTGGGTTGACATAAATGATCAGAGTAGCTCTGAAAGCTGGGACCTTTAAGATTTTCCTGATGCTGTACTGTGAAGTTGATTTATTTTTGTGTATTAGACTTAAGTAGGGTTGATTAAGTGCCAGGCACAGTTTAAACTCTTTGCAAATATTATATAATCCTCAAAACAATTCTATAAGGTGTTTATGCCATCTTTCCATTTTATATACAATTATGCATTGCTTAACAACCAGGACACTTTTTGAGAAAATGTCCTTAGGCTGTTTTGTCATTGTACAAACATCATAGAATATACTTACACAAGCATAGATGGTATAGCCTACTACACACCTTGTCTGTATGGTGAAGTAGGCTATACCATCTAGGCTACAAATCTTTGCAGCACATTACTGTACTGAATTCTGTAGGCATTGTAACACAATGGCAAGTATGTATATCTAAACGTAACCACACACAGAAGAGGTACGGTAAAAATACAGTAGAAAGATTGTTTAAAAAGATGCACATGTGTAGGGCAGCTACAGTAGTCTAGCAGAACCACTGTGGTATATGTTGTTTGCTATGCGGTGCTTGACTGTGTGAGGAATCAAAGGCCCGGAGGAGTTAAATAATTTGTCCAAGGTCACATGGCAAGTAAGTGGTGGGGCTTGGATTTCCACCCAGGCAGCCTGGCTCCAGTGTCTGCATTCTTAATCACTTGGTTAGGTTGCATCCTGGCCTGTTGACTCCCAGGGATTTACTTCTTATTATTCTGGGCTTTTCTTTTTCTGCCCATAAATAAAGAATTATTTTTCTGGGTTTAGTCAGACTCTGGGCCTTGTTCAGACTGAAGTCAGGATTGGAGAATATATTTAACGAGACCCTCAAAGTTATTTGTAAACAGCCTTTCAGGTCATCTTTTACCTTCTCGACCAAAATCAGTAGTTTATTGGTAAAAACATATTTCCTACTTTTTTCACAGTTTGTGCAGAAAATTATTGGTGACTCTTTATAATCAACTGTTGGCTTTTTTCCCTTCACCAGCAAGCTCAGTAGAATTCTGTCTTAAAAAAAAATGCTCCATTAGCTGAACAATGAGAACACATGGCCACAGGGAGGGTAATAACATGCACTGGGGCCTATTTGGGGGATAGGCGTGGGGGCATGGAGAACATCAGGAAAAATAGCTAATGCATGCTGGGCTTAATACCTACGTGATGGGTTGTGATAGGTGCAGCAAACCACAATTGCATGCATTTACCTATGTAACAAACTTGCACATCCTATCCCTGTATCCTGGAACTTAAAATGAAAATGCTCCATTTATGGTGAGTGAGTGGTAGTTCCTTGATAAAGGCTTTGGTAAATTGGCTTCCAGATAATACATATCTGCCACTAAAACTCTCTTAAAGTAGTAAATCTCCACTGTGTAGAGCAGACCTGATCCATTTGCAGTATTTATATAGCAGTGTCTTTAAATTTTGGTTACATTAGTCAAACTGGTATTTTAAAGGATCCTGGTTAATATAATACTAAAATCAAAGTTATATAATGTTACATTTGGAAACTGTTCAGGATTCAGTGGAACCTCACCTTATGGATTTTTTGCTTTTGATTGCAGATCTGTCTATGGCAGTGCAGAAATTTTCCCAGTCATTACAAGATTTCCAATTTGAATGTATTGGTGATGCTGAAACAGATGATGAAATTAGTATTGGTAAGTACTATTGTTCTTCAATATCTTAAGTAATAATTTAGAAAGTTCTACTTCTAATATTTATTTTACTGAAATCAAATAGGCACACACCTAAATAATAAACATCTAAAATATTTTCTGACTTTGACGCAACGTTAAGGGTGATTTTGTGTTTCTGTGGATTTTTTTTTTTTTTGAGAGTCTAGCTGTTGCCCAGGCTGGAGTGCAGTGGCACAATCTTGGCTCACTGCAACCTCTGCCTCCTGGGTTCAAGTGATTCTCCTGCCTCAGCCTCCTGAGTAGCTGGGATAACAAGAACCTGCCACCATGCCCAGCTAATTTTTGTAGTTTTAGTAAAGATGGGGTTTCGCCATTTTGGCCTGGCTGGTCTTGGTCTCCTGACCTCAGGTGATCCACCTAACTCTGTCTCCCAAAGTGCTGGGATTATAGGCGTGAGCCACCGAAATTACTATAAATTATTTTTAAATCAAAGCTCTGTTTTTTCTTTTTTTTTTTTTTTTTTTCTCATAAGGAAATGACTTAATCATTCTATAACTTAGTCATCCCTGCTTTGAACCATTCATTCAAACAAATATATATAAGGTATCTACTATTTTTTTTTTTTTTTTTTAGAAAAAGAGAGAAAAGGAGAAAGAAAAACAGCATAAGAAAGAAAGAAAAAAAGAATGAAAGAGAGAAAGAAAGAGGAAGAGAAAGAGGGAGAGAGAATGGGATTCTTGTTTTATTGCCCAGGCTAGAATACAGTCTAAAAATGGGTATTGAAAACCTCTTTTATGCCAATAATTGTGCTTAACCATGGAGACAGGAAGGAATAGGGGATGAAAATAACAAATAAGCAGCCAACCAATATTTTATTTAAACCTGTGAAATGCTATGCAATTGCTGGGGAGTGATTTACTTCCAATTA